>JAFBJU010000352.1:1253424-1275774 GCA_016785305.1 Colistium nudipinnis | reverse complement strand
GGACTGGGAGTGAGGCGATGGAGAGAGAGAAAGAGGGTGGGCGGAGGGGGAGGTGTGGGCAGGGTGTTGGTAGCCACTCGTAAAATACGTGCTCGTGCGAGGGGTTGGGCGGTCCAGTATCCGATTTGGTGAGAAGAGGGCTTCCGGTCTGCGGCCCCGGTCCGGTCGTGGCTAAATCGCTTAACATCTGCTTCGTCTCATCGCCCTCGCATTAAAACGAGAAATCCCTCTCCCTCTCTCCCTCCGCCTTTCATTAAAGCCCCTCCGGGTTTCAGCAGGCCTCTCGGTGGCATCAGCGAAAGTCTCACAATGTTAGATAGCCTTGCTGTCCTGTCATCAGGGGCCTTTTAATCATTTCCCTGTGTGCGTGCGTGCGCGTGTGTGGGTATGTGTGTGTGTGTGTGTGTGTGTGTGTGTGTATGGGTTTCTGAGTGGGAAACGCTGTAGTCTCCGTGGTTAAGTGCAGCGCTACTGTTCAGGTGCTTAAGCACATTGTCAACACACCGGGAGCTGGCAGCAAAAGGGGGGGGGGGTGCGGGGAGCGAGTACCTCTTCGAGATTTATTTAACGGCCATACGTCGCCGTCTCTTTCTCTCTCTCTCTCTCTCTCTCTCTCTCTCTCTCTCTCTCCCTCAATCTGGATAATGTTCACTTTTAAAACCTTATTTACAGCATCCATTGATTTTGCCTTCAAGAATTGGCTTTTTTTTTTTCCTGTCCTTGTGGATGGAAGGGCTGTGGGAGTAAAGCACTCAATTCGAAGAGGCTACTGGTACCCAGCAATCAGTGGAGACGGCCCCCCGGGCAGGCTCTAGCGTTTGGCCCCGGAAGAGTTTTTGTCAGTCAACCACTCGGCGTGAACAGAGCCCGTGGACAATGGATGCCATTAATCCAAGCTTATTGAGATGTTGCTGTGATTTACCGCCATACCTCTGTGTTATTTACAAAGTAGACAGGAGAGGATCAACAAGGGCCTTCCCGCGCGCTATCTCCTGGGATAATCTGCTGGATTGCATTCTCCACGGAAAGCAGCTTGAAAAATGCTGCCGCACCGACAATGATAGTTTACACGAGTTGTAAACAGTAATTGCCGCGATTAAGGCAAATGTGTATCGTAAATTTCATCGAGCTCGGATCGCAGATCACTCCGAATGAGACGTACTGATGCGGAGTTTCGGTGAAACTTGTAAACTTCGACCAAAGCTTGATGTTATCGTATTAGGCCGTGGTGGCTCCGCAGATTGAGATCGGCACAGCCCTCCGCCCGGTCTTGAACGTTTTTGAGAATGAATTTAAGGACGACATCGTTTTTTTTCTTTAGTCACTTTTGAAGATGCTGCGAAATAATAGATTCTCTCGCTCCTTGTGCCATGAGACAACATCGGCTGTACCCTTCCTCCGTCATTGTCTCCGCACGTTTTTACACTTTGGTGACACCTTCCGTTTCTTCGCAGAAACTCCATGTCTTCAAGAAGACTCTCCAGGCCTTGATCTACCCCATCTCATCCACGACGCCCCATAACTTCGAGGTGTGGACGGCGACCGCTCCCACCTACTGCCATGAGTGCGAGGGGCTGTTGTGGGGCATTGCCCGCCAGGGCATGCGCTGCTCGGAGTGCGGTGTGAAATGCCACGAGAAGTGCCAGGACCTGCTTAATGCCGATTGTATGCAAAGTAAGGAAGTAGATGCACTTATACGTCTCAGCTCACAAACGGCCTTTAATATTTCAATGCAAGCTACTGTTCGCCAAACTCAAAGGGTATGTGTTCTCAGAAATGTGTGCGTGCGCGTGTGTGTGTGTGTGTGTGTGTGTGTGTGTGTCAGAGCCTAATTGATAATATGTTGGATGCGCCGTGTGGTAGTATTCATGTTTTTGCCTCGCCTATTTTCTATAAATATTGTACGGCCTTCAGTACCAATAAATTCGGCTATAGGGTGTTTACATATGAGATGTCCCTTTGCACTCATTGCTGCAAGTGACATGATGTTGTTATTTACAAATTTTTCAAACATGCACACCGCAGTTGTTACGGCGTAGCCTAACAGGGACAATGTGACATGCCCCCCCCCCCGCGGCAATCCTCGCACACCTTAAGTCGATTAGCGACACCCTGGATCTTCTAAAAGTCAGTGTTCTATCTTAACAGCTTCACAGTAGTCTAACAGTGTTTTATAGCCCATGCCGCGATTTGTCTTTATCATATTTTCCCCACTCTTGATGGCAGTGCAGATACACGATACTGATAGAGATAAAGCGAATAAACCTTCACATGTGCCTCCTTTGTCTTAAAGATAAAGGCGCGCGCGCGCACACACACACACCAGTCAGTGTAGAGTCACAGTGACACGCATTAGATCTGTTTGTGTACAGGAACACGGTATGGTTTATTCTTTATTTAGAAAACATTAAACTATAAAAGACGTGTTGGATACGCCTGACAGATGCCCTGGCACAGGGATTCATCGCCACTTTTATAGAAGTCCCCGATTCTTGTTTCAGGGGCTGTGGAGAAGAGCTCCAAGCATGGCGCGGAGGATAAGACCCAGAATATCATCATGGCCATGAAGGAGCGCATGAAGATAAGGGAGAAGAACCGCCCCGAAGTGTTCGAAGTGATCCAGGAGATGTTCGACGTCTCCAAAGAGGACTTCACCAGCCACCTGAAGACGGCCAAGCAGGCCGTGCTGGACGGGACCTCCAAGTGGTCTGCCAAAATCAGCATCACAGGTCAGTCAGATTTCGATGACGATAATAGAACACCCAACCCAAACCCCCTACTAATATGAATTACGTCATGATATATTGTTATTCTGATTAGTATTTACTCGCTATTAACCTCAAGATCCTGGTTGGTAACCTCGGACACGGAACCACAAACATTTAATTGGAACCATAAATTGAGGAAGTAGTTTTCGGGAGAACACATTTGTTGATATTACTGTGAAGGTTACTATTGCGTTGCTGTTTTGTGGGCCGTAATTGATGATTATTTTTGGATGTCCTAGATTTTGAATATACTGTATATATCCGTTCACTCACTTCACTCCATCACCTACCGATAACAAGATTCAAGTTGAGCAGTGGGAAAGCAAATCAGGTTGGAACAATGAATTAACAAATGTTTAACAGCGGTACGTTAAACACAAAGCATCTGGGAGGCTGTAATAACGAGGCTTTGAGGATCTGAGGACATCTGACAAAGATGGTTTACCTCTTTTATTAGTTCAATAATCTGTTTGATATACGCATATAACCAAGCAAATACCAATTCTTGAGGCGATAACAGGGTGCTCCTTTGCTTCCTCTTTTTAATCTACATCGAGTGTTTTATAAGCCGGTGGCTCATGTTACAGTTTCTCTCGCGCAAAACGGAATTCGTTCTATGTCTGCAGTGGCCATGGTGTGCAGCCAACGTGGGGGTTGACCGCTGTGATATTGTGCAGATAACATGCGTCCCCGTACACGAGGTACACCGATAGGCGAGGTTAATCTGAGTCCTGCTGGCCTGGCAACAACGGGGAAAGAAAAACATTTGCGGATGTTTGGCCGGCCCTCGGTTGCGGCGGGAGTTTGGTGGCCGCCAATAGCCAGGGCGAATCTCACATATGGGTGTGTATGTGTTTGTGTTTGCACGGACCACCGCTCCCAGTTGTGCGATGAAGATATGGCGCAAAGCCCTGCAATGTGTTCTTTCATTATCAGAAGTGGCATGTGTTGGGTTCATTATGAAACTGTGGCAGGCCAAATTGGACAAATTAACGGAAAACGCTGTGGGTGACATTAATCATGAGTCGTTTATTGCCTGCTATTGCGTCCTTCGCGAGAAAAACAGAGCCAGGGAATGAAAGAGAATAAAGGCATAAATCATTGGACTTGATTGAGCGTGGGGGGGGGGAGGAAAAGTAGAAGCACGGGAGTAGAGAGATGTGGGAAAGATCCAGGGTTACCTTTCACAGGGGGCTATCGAACGCCCCACTTTAGACTGCAGTTATCGAGTTGTTATGTATTTATCATTCATTGGATAAATACCAACTGGCCTTAGGTCTGACAGCAGCCATGAGATATTCCTTATATTGAATAGGCATGTTCCAAAGCCTGGCAATACATTTAGACTTTCAGATGAGGTGGGCTATAATCAGCCATTCTAAAATCATGGTCAATAACGCTGCCACTTTTTTCAGTGCACAAAATACCCCAAAATACCCAACATGCAGTTTGTAAGAGTGTACATGCTATGATCTCTGTTTTCCTTTATGAATGAGATGTTACATTTTCAGCTGACAATCGTTTTTGGGAAGTCTTGGGGAAAATGCAGCCCAAGGTGATTCTATTAACTGGGGAAGTGTGCACCATCGCTCACCTCCGTTCACCAATGTTATTTTTTGAATCTCTTGTATCTTGAATCAGTTGTTTAAAAAAATACAAATAAAAATTAAAGCAGCTCACACATTGCCTGATAAGCTCATCACTAACCTGTTGGGCGGGAAGAAAATTCAGCTTTATGCTTTTAGCTTTCAGCTCATGAAGTAATAACCTTTGATAATTGTTCGAATAGGGGATGTTATATATACTTTAGTTTCCACAGGTAAGGTGACAGAGGCTCTGCACCACTGTGCACACAGCCAATGGCTCTATGAAGTGGGTGTGATTGTCAGTGGAGGAAAGATGGATGGCCCCCAACTCCTACATATAATGGTTTGGGGGAGGGGGGCCTGGGACACTGCTGCATGATCTGAGAAGCACTTTTCACATACTGACCCCTTTTATTCACATGCCGCTGTCTCCGACCCCTCGTTTACTACGCGCCGCATTTGATTTTTAGAAGTACTTAGAGCGAGCAGGCCACGGCTCTCGAAACCTCTACATCCTGCCCACCAGCTCCTGTCGGCATCGAGCTGAGGATATATATGTACCCTGAATTATTTAGGCTGTCACTAATGCATATTTAATGTCCCAGTGTCCTTTTTCCCCTTTGTGGCGCTGTGAAATACTACTGTCTCTCCCTCGCTGCACCGCCCTCACTGTGCGAATGTAAGCATCAGGATCACCGATCTTTCTTTGTAGCCAAGTCCTGCCTCAGCATGGACCTTTCTGAAGCAGTGGGCACACACGTGGGGGTGGACTCCCACCTATAGCTTGGATTTAGGAGAAGATAAATCATAGATGTTCAGAGCAAACAAGCAAAAAAAAAAAAAAAAAAAAAAAGAAGATGAATAACGGCTGTTGTCATTGAACCAAAGAGCTGCTTGGTTGGCTCAGCTTTTGGCAAGTACACTAAGTTGTTTTGGGCAGTGGAAGTGGTAACACAGCCCATTTTTTTTCCTTCGTAATAAAAAAATAAATTCGATTTCGGTAATATCGGAAATATCCAAGAGTATGGATGGATTATAAATTCTGAGATTTATGTCAAACCACCAGCCCGGTATCACCGGTTTGAGACTCATTATAATAGAAACCTTCTAAACCTTAAGAGTGTGATATGTTGCCTGTGACTTTATATTATGCTATACACGAGAAGAGTAGTGGGCGTGATGGTTAAAGTGGGATGTTTTCAAAGTGGAGGAGCAGAAGATAATGGCTGGCTGCGTACACCTGTGAGCTGTGAGAGGAGGACAGAGCCAGTGTCTATTCATGATCCAGTGACTTTAATGTGTTTAAAATGTGTTTCCTGGTGCCTTGGCACTAGCAAAAAAGAAGATGAGAATGAATTTGGTTGAAACTGCCTTTTGACCCGATTCCTGCGTATTCTGTAGCATTTGTCATGTTAATTGCTTGTCTGGTGCCCAATTTGTTGAATTATCCTTAATGAATCGTTCACTCATCGCGTTTTCTTTCGGGTCTTGAGATATGCCACAACGTGACTCTCCTCCAACTCTGTTTTGTCCCCAGTCATGAGCGCACAGGGCTTACAGGCCAAGGATAAAACTGGCTCCAGCGACCCTTACGTCACCGTCCAGGTGGGCAAGACCAAGCGCCGGACAAAGACCATCTTTGGCAACCTCAACCCAATCTGGGATGAGAAGTTCTACTTGTGAGTGCCCTCTTTTCAAATAATGTTTGCTCATTTGACCTCTGATCAGCTTGTCACCAGCAATATTAAGGTTCAACTTTTTCATTGAATATTAATGCACGAGTAAAGCATAATGCATTAATACATGCATTGCCACCATTTTTTGTTCTTCTTCACCCAAGTCACAGATTTAATCGTTTGGGGAATTACTACGTGTTAACTAGCAGATGCACTGCAGAGATTGTTTTACATCTAGACTCTTAACACACCTTTACGATGGCATCCGTCAATGGAGATAACAAAGGTCTTAGCCTTGTTATTTCAGCCACAAAGTCATTTGTTCAGTGCTTTAGAGGCACTTTTCATTCCGTTTAACTTGACCATTATGTTAAATTGGCTTCTGTGTTTTGAACATCAGGATACGTGTGCATTGTTATTTCTTCTGCCGTTTAATCCACTGGCTCAGCCCCTGCTTATTATTTATTTTTTATTTTTTATTTTATTTTTTTCCGTGGCGCATAGGTCTTCCTGCACATCTAACTTGCAGGGTGTAATGAATGAATGACTGTCAGCAAGTTTCTAAGAAAGTACTTGGAACATTTGACCCCCAGATAATTAGAAACGGGAGCCTTTTAGAAACCTGTATAAGCCTTAAGTGGAATTTTCTACTATCAATTTTAAAGCTCAAGATGGACCTGGGCGCAGAGTAGTACGTGCTAATATCTCTTAGTGGCTGTTCAGCGACACTTTGTGCACCGTATACTTTTTAAAAAAGAAAGCCTTTCAGGACCAATTTGTGCAAAACAAATGTGGACGTTTGACCCGGGTCTGGCCCCAAATCACCAAGCGTAGGCATCGCCCTTTGTCTTTTTTGGTTTCTTCTTTCCTTTTCTTTTAACCTGCAATCCTCTTTCTGTAAATGAGGAAAAGATCAGGGAAAGGTTCCTCATGGCTCCTCCTTAACAAAAATAATAGATTCAAAAATAATGAAAGGTGCTTTTTCGGACGCCTTTGTCTTACTCCATTCACTCGAAATCGTGTAATGCGCTATACTGAAATGTTCTGGGCGCACGTGTTTGTCTCCTTGTCCAGTTACAGGCGCCACACCTGCAATGGGAACTCCTGTGGTGGCTATAATAAAACTTGTTTCCATTACTACAGGGATGTAGATTAATAGAGCGATACATTCCTGTGAGCTTGGCAGAGAGCAAAGCCCCGGACAAGTGCAGCAGCAGCAGCCACTGCTTAGCCTGGATAGGGATTATTAAAAAAAAAAAAAAAAAAAGGCAGATACCGTGACTCTGGCTGTCACACCCAAGATGTCATTAGAACAAAATGTAATCTGTCGCTTTTAATTCCAGAGCGGAACAGTGTGAAGCAAAGTGCTTTGGCCACATCTGTTATTTCGCAGTGTCATGTGTAACGCCTGCCTGGAGCACTAATGTAAAGCGGGCAGATAGAAAAAAAGATTTCACAAATAAGACATACCTTATCTGATGATGTAAGCATGAACATGAATACAAATTCAAAGATGCACAGTAAAGGTCGTGCCGTGTCCCGGGGTAATCCTTGCTGCCGGGCAGAGAGTTCTTCTCCACAGTCACACTATGGACGTGCACACTCACAAACATCCGTGTGCGCACGCAAATGCACACGTTGGCTCATTTGAATCCAGGCAAGAATTGTTCTCCATATGTTACCAAGCACAGGGTGAGGGGGAATGTGTGTCTCTGACCTTATATACACGCTTGAGTTGTGCGATTTGGCTCCGCTCCACTGAATCCCCCCCGATCCAACGGCCTGTCATCATATGTGCTGTTGACGTTGTTTGTGTTGATTATGTTGTTGTGAATTGCTTCGACTCGGCGTGATCATCTTTCTGCTCGCAGTGAATGTCACAACGCCACTGATCGCATCAAGGTGCGTGTGTGGGACGAAGACGATGACATCAAATCACGGGTGAAGCAGCACTTTAAGCGCGAGTCCGATGACTTCCTGGGCCAGACCATCATCGAGGTTCGCACTCTCAGCGGGGAGATGGATGTGTGGTACAATCTAGGTGAGTTACCCACGATAGATTGTAAATTATGGTGGCAGTTATTTGGTGGTATTGATGGTGGTATTCATTGAGGCTCACGTGGCAAATGTTTGTTTTCGAAGTAAGAGCAATAACATTAATAAACGATAATGAAACAGGTAGGTTTTCATTAAAAAAAAAAGTATGCTGATTGTATCACATTTAGGTTTAGTAACAAAGCAAAATAAGTTTGTCATCATTTGCTTTGCCTGTGAAAGCTACATTAAAATAAATAAAATAAAATATAATAATAATAATAATAATAATAATAATAATAATAATAATAATAATAATAATAATAATTGTTATTATTATTATTTTTATTTTTATTGCTATTGTGACTATTGTTATTGTGACTATTAGATATGATTCTGTTGGCTATATATATAATATATTGTGAATTGCTTCGACTCGGCGTGATCATCTTTCTGCTCGCAGTGAATGTCACAACGCCACTGATCGCATCAAGGTGCGTGTGTGGGACGAAGACGATGACATCAAATCACGGGTGAAGCAGCACTTTAAGCGCGAGTCCGATGACTTCCTGGGCCAGACCATCATCGAGGTTCGCACTCTCAGCGGGGAGATGGATGTGTGGTACAATCTAGGTGAGTTACCCACGATAGATTGTAAATTATGGTGGCAGTTATTTGGTGGTATTGATGGTGGTATTCATTGAGGCTCACATGGCAAATGTTTGTTTTCGAAATAAGAGCAATAACATTAATAAACGATAATGAAACAGGTAGGTTTTCATTAAAAAAAAAGTATGCTGATTGTATCACATTTAGGTTTAGTAACAAAGCAAAATAAGTTATGTTTGTCATCATTTGCTTTGCCTGTGAAAGCAAAATTAAAATAGATAAAATAAAATATAATAATAATAATAATAATAATAATAATAATAATAATAATAATAATAATAAAATTGTTATTATTATTATTTTTATTGCTATTATGACTATTGTTATTGTGACTATTAAATATGATTCTGTTGGCTATATATATAATATAATAACTTCAAATACACAGAGAGTCACCTCATTAGTTGTTTTGTCCACTTCAGCGATTCCCATTCCGCCCTCACCAGTGACACTCTAGGAGGATAATGCCTAACCTCGTAAAGTGTGGTCTTCTCGAGAAGCCACAGAGCGTTTTGGTCCGAGTCAGAGTCCTGATTCTGTGGATGTGGTATATTTCAGCGCTTCCACTCTGGTTCCACTATGCAACATGAGGTTGAATGGCGGCATAATTGGCGCACCCACTTCTATTGAAGTATCATGACTGGCGGGTGCCGTCATTGTGCTCCTCTCTTGCTAAAAGGGAGCAATTTGTGGTAATCGTGACCTCTGCCCGCTGCTGATGCCCTCTGCCTTTTTTAAATGTCCACAATGAATGTCTGAACAGGCCTCTGCGGCTGTGGGTGACCACCCCTGCAGCTGCTCCCCTCTCTAAGCCTCCTCATCTCCTCTTCAATCTCGCAGCGTTGTCACTTTGTCACGTCATTATGCTTTCACTTATCGGTCTCTTGACCGACTGACTGTAGAGGAAGATTTGTACACATTTGACTCAGAAGGGATGATTTGAATATGCAGTGCTTCAGCCTTCATGAGTGCAGCCATATGCTGTTTCTGTATTATTATTTGCAAGCAGAGAATAAACTGCATTGCTCCAAACCTACAACCACACACACTCTGATGTTAATGGTGGTGTTTTCTCGCCCACAGAGCGACTGCATGGCCGCGTGCATGGATATGCCATTGCTGTTGTCCCCGGCATGTTGTCCCCGGCATGATGTCATGCCTTTAATGTCCCTTGTCATTCACGCTGTGCATTTCATTTGCGTCTTTGGATTTTAATCTTTTAGTGTTTTATTTGTGGTGCTGTCATTGTGTGGTCAAGGACAATAGTGTCGTATCCTGAGTGGGGTCACTTTATTTTGATTTGCTTTATTTATTATTATTTTTTTATTGAATGTTGTTAAACCTTTCGAGAATCTTTCACTTGTTCCGCTATCTGATCGTCGTCATGTGAATGTTTTTAATCTCGCCTGATGTAGGGAACTGGGAAGATGCTGCTTCGTATCTATTTTGCATCACCCAGGGCAAAGGAAATGGAAATGCTAATGTAACATCGAGAGGGGCCTCGTGGAGTTTAAAATCCTCCTTTACCTTTATATTACTCCAATCTAATCGAAGGAAATGAAATCAATTGTGCCTGTTAAATAATGTGGCCTGAAACGAGTATGCCTTCCAGTTATGAAGATGTCCCTTTTACTTTGTGTTACAGATAAGAGGACAGACAAATCAGCAGTATCTGGTGCCATTCGACTCAAGATCAGCGTGGAGATGAAAGGGGAGGAGAACGTGGTTCCTCCTCACGGCCAGTACACCTGTTTACACGAGGTAAACCTTCGTTCAGCATCGATCCCAAAAAATAAAATAAATAAATAGCCCTCACTTAACGCCAGTCATCCCCTTTGGAGACGGAAGTATGAAGCTACTGATTAAATCAAACATTTGAGTTATAACGTAAGAAAGGCGCTACCAGCCGCGGTCATGTTCTGAATTCGCCGTCATCCGTCATGCACGTCGCCCGCCTTCCATCACAGTCGCCCTCTCTCGTTCTTATCTCCCGGGCCACTCGCAGAACCTGTTCCACTACCTGACGGAGTTGAAGAGCGGCGGCGTGGTGAAGATCCCGCAGGTGAAAGGGGACGAGGCGTGGAAGGTCTACTACGACGACGTGTCCCAGGAGATAGTGGACGAGTTCGCCATGAGATACGGAGTGGAGTCCATCTATCAGGCTATGACGTTAGTACCACCCTGATCTATGGCCTTTTACCCCAGCGATCTGTCTCTGTCTCATCCGGCAGAGTGGAAGGGGGAGAGGGGGTCGGGAGAGGCAGAGCAGAAGGAGAAGGGCAGTAGTAAAGATGTCTCCTCAGCACAATCGAAGCTCGGAAAACTATCAAGCTCCTAAGTTTGATTGATTAATTGCTGGTCCCCTGGAAAAAGCTCCTAACCTGTCCTGGTCACATTGGTCACGGACACACAAAAACTGTCTCATCTCTCCCTCTCTGTGACCCCTGTGGTCCAGGAATGTCTCTCACTCTCTCACTCTCTCACTCTCTCTCTCACTCTCTCACTCTCTCACTCTCTCGCTCTCTCGCTCTCTCACTCTCTCGCTCTCTCTCTCTCTCACACACACACGCACACGCATACGCGCACACACACTCCTGTGCTCCTCATTTCAGATACAGTGTCTCCCATATGGGTCATGCTGTGGCCAAATTATTCAGAATTCCCAGTTCATATTATGCACGTCTATTAAATCCATGCAAAAAAAAATAAAATAAAAAAATTAAATTGTCCAAATAATTGAAGAAAAAAAAAAAGGGTTTATCCAAACAAAAATGCTTTAATATTTTAGAAAATAACATCCAGTAGTTTTTCATTTCTGGCCACCTCCTTTTGTAAATAGTTGCACATACAGTTTGTACTTGGCACTTAGACTGCTCCGATTTTGAAACGCCTCTCCCTCTTTGCCGGTTCCACGGATGCCGGCTCCACCCCACAAATGGTGCCGCTGCTCTTTCATCCGTTTCAAGCACTTCTAAATGTCCCAAGCATCCCACATTAATAGCCACGGTGTCCGCATTAGATGGGAAATACAGCCTCCATCCCAGCAACACGTACAGTACAAGCGCCGGCTGACACTTTGATTGTTTTAGTGCCCGCAAACTGGTACGTGTCGCAAGGTGACAGGCTGTCATCTCAGTGTGACAGGGCACTGCAGCGTGTGAGGGATTGCGTTTCAGCGCAGACGGGTGAAGCAGTTCGCGGCCTTATTACCGGCTTCGGCAGGTGCAGTTAACGCTTCAGGCTTGGTCCTTTGTTCAAGCTTTGCGATTATTGTATCGGCTCTTATTATGCTTCCCCGGGAATTTATGAAAGGCCCTGCCTTTCTGTATTCCCCATCATAGAGCCTTAACTCCCAGTCACCTCTGACGTGATGACTCCATTAATCACAGCAGCTGTGAAGACCCACTCACCCTCCTGTGCCCCGCCCCCCCTCCCCGCCCTCCACACCAATCCCCTTTAAACCCCCCCCCTTCCTCTTCCTTTATCTTCATCTCACTATGTCACCCCCCACTATGTCCCCCCCCCCCCCCCCAGCAGCCATTCATTTATTTTTCTCATTTCCCTTTGCAATCTGAAACCATTAAGTAATATGGGAGTGTGTGTGAGTGTGGGAGTATGTGTCTCATCAGCTGGTAAAAAAAAAAAAAAAAAAAAACCAAGGCAGGGTAACGACCGGAGAAGAAATGTTCTCCCTCCCGAAAATTGGCTCAAGAGATCCTGCTCTAAAAAGCTCCATGGGAATTCAGTGGCTGCCAACATCACTCTCTTCGCATCACTCCCTTTGCTCGCCTAACCCCAAGTGCTTCTGGGTAATTTGGAGGCTGAAAGCAAAGTAATTAAATAGGCATCCTCATGCGAGCGTGTTTGTGTTTCTGTGCGTGTGTGTAAATGCACGTGCATGAGTGTGTATTAAGGAGGGGAGTAAGTCTGAAATCATAACTTGGTGCCTTCATAACGCTTCATAAAGAAATGAGTCATGATGTTCCTTTAAAATAAAGAACTAAAAACGGAGCACTCCTGGTGACCTGCGTATATAAAAAACGTGGATCATTTAACTTTCCCTTAAAATGAATATCAGTCATCAAACCAATACTTTCTGATGACGGCCCTTACTATTAAATATATGAATGATATAATGTTCATCTGGGCTACTGGCTAAAGGTAATAGACAGTAACTTATAGTGAAATCAGTTTCCACTTAGGTTTAAGAATGAGGATTAAACAAATGCCAGCCGTCTCTTTTCGTTTTAAGCTCTCTGGCTGACGCCGGACGACATCTTCTTACCCCGGACCCTGTGCTGTCAAATGTGTAAGACTGGAGACAGAGTTCACCGCCGCCTCACCACAATTAACATGATCATCATCGCGCTGTATTTGCTTCCTGTCTCCTGTCGGCCAGTGTCAGCCCTTCATCTGTTCGCTAATCGACTCCATCGGACATCGCGCAGACTTTGTTCTGGGGGAGCTGGCGGAGTAAAGTCTGCCGGCCGAGCCCGCCTCAGCCCCCATCCCAACCTTTGCGTTGACACATTGAGCTCCTCTGGGTCGATTGAGGAAAAGTTTAGGGGGTTTTGCAGCGTGCCCGCACGAAAGCAGCTGTTGTTTCTCGGTCGGCGCGCAACTCTGACCCCGAGCAGACCGGCACACAGAGACGTTGTGTTGCCAAGGGTCCCGCCGGCAGCTGAGAAGGGAAACGCCTGAAAAAAAAAAAAAAATCTACATTTATACACTTCTTGCATGTGCCATACTATATAGAATTACGCGGTGGTTTATGGGCTATATAAATGAGGAGGGAGCTGGTCGTTACAATAGCTATGGGTACCGGTGAATCATAATGTTGGCGGTATTCCACGCAGATTGTTAAGCAGCAGGATGAAGTGTTAAGATAAGCATATGCTCTTCACTCCGGCCGAGATCCCTGCTCATACCGCAGGCCGCTCAGGCTCCGGCGCTTAATTACAGCTGGGTAGTGGTGTAGCAGGTGTGTGAGTGGAAGTGGTCCCCCGCTTCTGAGAGAAAGAGAGAGAGAGTTGATTTTCTTGTTAATTTGACTCTTTTTTTCTTGTGCTTTTTATTTATAATTTTTAGTATAGTCCTTAACGCAGTGTTCATGCCTATAAAGCACTGTGAATCGAGAAGGAGGGAGGGAGGGAGGGAAGGAGAGAGAGAGATGCATGATGGAAGATCCGAAGTGGCAAAGCCTGCGTGCTTGCCGTTGTGTGCGCAGTGCGAATCTCGAAGGAGATCGAAAGTTGCTGGAGACGGGTGGGGGGGGGGGCGTGCACATGCACGTTTGGTTGCGATGGTATTTTGTGGTAGAAAGATAGAAAGAAAGAACTAGGTTTAATGGTATGTGGTAAAATGACCAATTCGATATCCTTAACGCAGTGTTCATGCCTATAAAGCACTGTGAATCGAGAAGGAGGGAGGGAGGGAGGGAAGGAGAGAGAGAGATGCATGATGGAAGATCCGAAGTGGCAAAGCCTGCGTGCTTGCCGTTGTGTGCGCAGTGCGAATCTCGAAGGAGATCGAAAGTTGCTGGAGACGGGTGGGGGGGGGGGAGGGGGCGTTTTGGTTGCGATGGTATTTTGTGGTAGAAAGATAGAAAGAAAGAACTAGGTTTAATGGTATGTGGTAAAATGACCAATTCAATATTTTACTTTTGAATAGGCCCAACTTGGTACACTGCGAAACTTACCTGCTCCCGCTATTACTCTGTACTTTTGTGGCATGAATAGTAAAGGTTATACAGCTTCTTTTTTTTTTTATGACCCCATTTGCTATAGATAGACGCTTTTTCTTTTTACAACTTGAACAGGTCAGTGAACTGCTTATGCACCAGAGGTGATTGTTGTGGAACATTAAATATATTCTCTTAGGAAAAAAACAAAAACAAAGACACGGTGCGGTATATCTGCTCCCTTTGCGTTTTGCTGAGTATGCTTTTGAGGTGCACTTCAAATTGGATGGGGGAAATATTGCTTCGCAATACAACATTTTCTTTTTTCAGCACTCTGTCACTGTTTGGGACTTTCCTGAATATCGATCATTTCATCATTTTCTATTGTCTATTGTCCGATTGTTATTGTCTGCTGAGTCTCGTATGGTCTCCGTTCGTATTTGTATTTGTCCATCGATTCGCCGAGAAGGAATTGTGTTGCCCGGGAGTGGTGGCAGAGCTGCGCCTTATGCTACAGTTTGTCTTTTTTGTTTCGTTTTTCCTCCGCAGGCATTTCTCGTGTCTCTCCGCCAAATACATGTGTCCCGGAGTGCCAGCAGTGATGAGCAACCTGCTCGCTAACATCAATGCCTACTTCGCCCACACCACCACCACCACCACAACCACTGCCTCCGCTTCTGACCGATTTGCTGCCTCTAACTTTGGAGTAAGTCTACCCTACAAACGTGTCCCACAGTGATGCATAGTTAAAGACACATACGTTTTATTGTGTTTTGTATTTTATTTCAGTGAAATAAAGGGTTATCACTAGTTAGACGGTAAAACCTTCCTTCGGCCTCCGAGTCCCTCTTAACTTTATCGCATGTGCACAATCTTGGCCAGCACTGCTGAACCTTTAATAAGCTAATGTTGTCAGACAGTTGTAAGGAAGTAATATTTCCAGGCAGAAAGCTGAGGCTGGCAGTGTCGCTAAATCACCCTATTTTGTTCCAGGAAGTGAAAATGAATCACTGCAGGCACAGCAAGGCTCCGGTCCACACGGCGTTATAAATTGTGGCTTACAACGCTTTGGGTGTGGTGAGACTCGGAACTGAATTATTGAATTCTTTTGTTTCCTGACAGAGGGAGAAGTTCGTCAAATTACTGGATCAGCTGCATAACTCACTGAGGATCGATCTCTCTAAATACCGGGTATGTACGAGCTTCCGCGAAATCATGCCATTGAAATCATAATCACGTCGGCCTGCGCCACTCCCGTCCCTTCAAAAGAAGGGTCCCGGTCGGTTTCCTATTCAATCTCATCTCGTGTCTCTTATTGCAATTATCCAGATGGATGGCGTTCTCGCTGGACATTGCGGCGCGCCTCTATTTTACACGTCGCCGGAACAAATTTCCTTTTCCTGCGAAAGTGCAGGTTGTCGTTTGCAGTGCTCTCTTGACAGAAGCGTTGCCATATCAGCCACCTGCCGTCTGGTGGATTTGATAGAGGCCTCTAGGTGGACTCAACTCTGGTAACGCTACACTGTGTGCTTTCTACCTTTGGTGTGGAGTGCGGTGTGCAATTCATTCGAACTCTGCTGTTAATGCCAAATGTGTCTCTGCCCCCCCCTCCGAATGTGGTTATTGACGGGATCCTCCTCTTTATTGGACGCGTGTTTGCCCCATATCGAATGCCACGGTGTAATCCTATAGGTTACGCTGGACACACCGTTAATGCCAAGTGGAAAGGTGTGCCACCACATATCTTATTGCGAGGTAAATGCCATTATAGATGGGAAGATGTCGTCAAGAATGACCTTTGGTAATGTCACGTGTGCCAGACAGGTGGCAACAAGTAGACGCAGTGCATACATGGCTTTGAAGACATTTTAGTTTGAAGCTAAGGTATAGTATGATTGGGAAAGGCTGATATTTCCCTTGGTTGCGCACGATCAGAAACAAACAAATGCCGTGTCATGCGTTGCTGCTCAGGAAAAAATTCGATATCTATTTCCCTGAGAGTGACCGATAGGATTTGGCTATGAAGCTCTAAAAAATATATTTTGTCATTTTAGCGTCTGCACCCCGCCCACCTCCTCTAAACGCTGGAAGAGAATAAGCCTTCATGTGTGGGCTTTTCTGTAACTCGTTTCAAATATCGTGGGGAAATATGAATTGGTATTCAGGCAAAAAACAAAAAGTGAAATCTCCTAGCACTTTTGGAGCTGGTGTGAGACTTTTAGCCAGTGGTCCACTCGGACACACAAATATCATTTATCAGGTGCATGGAACCATTGGTACCTGCTGAAATAGTGCTCCTGGTGGCCTACTAAAATTGTCCCTGTTCTGAGTGCAGACCACTGTGATGGTAGTTTATAGATTAAGGGTATCGAAACAACCTTGGTGACGAGGCTGTGCACTCCCGCATTTCTGTCTTTTGACGATGGAATCCATGGATTGATTGGACGTTTTGCGATTCATTACGGCAAAATAAACAAGGAAACAATGTAGGTTCATTTACCCTATGGGAAACGATGCGTTGTATGGCCGCAGACATTTTCCTGCTCTAGAGACTTTTCTGGTGGACCTGTTACAGCCCTACTGCAACACTTGTTCCATGTGAACAGCAACATTTTGAGATATATTCCAATGTTTTTTCTGTTGTAGAATTAGGCACCACTTTGCACTTCACACTGCGTCTGTAGGGCGGTAGATAACCCTTATCCTTATCCCTGCACCCTTAACGAGCAAGAAATAGATTTAATGGAACAAAAACATTGCTGCCCTACCTTCACCCAAAATATATATTAAAATGTGCCCATCCAACTAATGTTTGGGTTTCAACGGTGAAGAAACTGGACCAGTGCAACCAGAAATGAATCTCTTATTGTCCAGGAATCCACCGCTCGCAGGCCACTGAGGGCGCTGCCGCATTTTACTCAGGCAGATTGAAATCCTGACACACAGCAGGTAATCTTCCAGAGGAATCCCAGGGGAGGCTAATCCTGTTAGACGCCACACACCAACACACACTCGCACAAACTCAGCCACTGTTTGCCTGACCCTGTATGCGCACATGTGCATCCATATGCAGGAACATAACACAAAAACACATGCAGGCGGGCTTTTAACTCGCCGCCCCCCCCGCTTGCTCTCTCTCTCTCTCTCTCTCTCTCTTTTTCTCTTTCTCTCTCTCTCTCTCTTTTTCTCTTTCTCTCACTCTCCCTAATGGGCAGACCTCCACTGCGCCGTGTGATGGCAAAGCGGCCACACACACACACACACACAAGCACACTCGCGCGCGCGCACACACCTGTGCGGCCAGAGACGCGCACGTCTCCCGCACTTCTCCCCAGCTGGTGGCATTACACAGTGGACAGTAATTGAATTGATGACCCACTGGACTTTAATGTGACACAAAATTCAGCATGTCATTGAGGGTGCGATTACTTTAGTTCCCCCTGTTGTTTCGCCCGGCTCACTGTGGGACACTACATGTGATCACAGGGACGCGCTCTGATAACGGCGCCTCCTGCGTTCTGCCGGGAGAAGTGACGGCAAGGGGAAAGAGGGCACATCAGGGAAATGGGAAAGGGAGGTAGAGGCAACAGGCAGCAGAGAGGGGCAGTGAGACGAGGAGGGATTTGGACGAAGCGGAGGAGAGCGAGAGGGAACAGGGGGTTTATCTGGAAAAAGGGTGTTGGGGAGGAGAAACGGAACAGGGCGTGGTTGACGGCGGGCGGACGGAGGGACAGGGACAGGGGGAGGGGGAGGGTTAACCGGCGGAGAGATGGCCCCTTTTATGTTCAGATGGCCTGGCAGGCTGACGATAACACATTCACCGAGGCCGGTCACAGAACATCACATTGGCTTCACCTGCCAGCGCCGGCCTGCTGCTCCCTTGTCAAGCCTGCCACACACCAGTGGTTCATGCTCTCTCGGACGCCCAGATGCACACGCAAACACGCACGCGCGCACACACACACACTCTCACTTTTCGAAAAGCTGTCCTCGAGGCAGACTGCCACTCTCGGACAGTAATCAGATTCAGAATCTGGCTCCGGCACCGTATGGATTCCCCAATAATGACGGTCCGGGGCAGATTGAGTTTGCTTTTGGTAAAAACGGAGGGGCTTCAATCAGCGAGGGAAAGAAGCTTGGCTGACGTTCTGCTGCGTGCGCGGTTTCTTCCCTTTAAACTTTATTCTCACAGCTCTGATACACGGCGACACCTTGTACAGCCACTCCGTCTCCGCTGGGGTTTGCAAGTTTCTCCGTGGTCGGACATAAACAAAAAAAAAAAAATCTCAGTATTCGGAGCGCGCTGCGAGGGATTTGAGCTGTTAGCTCGGTTTGATACCAAGTACAGTTTGTGGACTAAGCACCCCCAGGGAGCTGTGTTCTATTCTCCTGAAATGGAACTCTGCAGAATCACACCGGTCCTTCAGCGGAAAGGTTACTTAAAGCAAACGGCTTGTTTCCTTGAGGAGTTTTCTGCAGCTTTATCCTCTGAGAAGGAGCGGGGCGGCTCTCTCTACACCACGGTCGTATCCGTAATCTGTGATGAAGCCGATAAAGCATCTCATCAGAAAAGTTTCCAGACCTTATTCTCTGCAGCACAGTCGACTACGGAGATAAACATCGGCTAATCTGATTAAACCCCGCATTAGTCGTATCGTTTTTGCTGGGAGGAGGTAAAACTGCCTCGGCATACAGCATTTAGGATATTTTTGTAAAACAAAACTTTCATAATGTTTCATAATTTTTGCAAAGGCTTAGCCTTTGAAATTTGACAATGCGTCAAGCCAAGCGCCGTAGACAAAGGGGTATCGCCTTTCCCAGACAACGCGACAGCTCTGTGCCAACACTGACTAAAAGGGGATTTCAATTTTCACTCACCTTTTGCTTTACGACTCGGCATTTGCGCTACCTGCTGCCGTGTTGTGTTTGAACGGGTACCACATCGTAACCTGCTCGGTTAATGACCCTTCAATCTCTGTAGGTCTGGTTTTGTCGTCATATTTTTCTTTCCGTGTGACGTGTGCCTTTGTTATTGTTGCTACCGCTATTATCGCCACTGTTTTGTAGTTTTTCACGTCCCGTTTTGTTTCTTCTGTCACTTCTGTGAAGCGCTTATTTTGAATAAGCCCGTCGAACTCGGAGACGCGGACCGACACATTCTGACAAGCTTCATTTTATTGCAATCGTGTGAAAGAAGGAATCCTGAGAAGGTGGAACGGGGCAGGCGGAGATGCAGAGGGCAGAACCAGGGAACGTAATGTCATGTAATGTGTAGTGTGGGGTGGATCTTCTGATTCAGGAGACAGAGGAGGAACTGATCGTGGCAGACAGAGCCTAGAAACCGGGCAATTTCATGTGGAAGATGAACATAGGATCGCCGGGCAGAACGCAAACCGGAGAAAATAAACGTAAAACCGGATTTCTGAGGAGGTTCGGCCATAACATTGCGGAGTGGGTGTTTGCTCCGCTGGGCTATATGCGAAGCAGATAAAGCAGCATCCGGAATAACTTCCGAGTTTGAGGAAAAATGACTCGGAGGAAAAAGTCTAGTCTCAGATAGAAAAAGAAAAAAAAACTAAACTGGCATAGTCAGAAAAAATCTCTAACATCTTTGGGGAAAAAAAGTAGCGGGAGAACCGACATGACTTTCAGGAGGGCCCCCGGAAGAGTGAGTGTCTTTCCTATTTTCATTTAATGTTAAGATTAACTCGCAATTAAGATTCAATTCCATTCCATCCATTTAGATGGCTAAGATTGTACGTGCTCTTAGCTGAGCACACTTAGACTTCAATCCAGATGTGGAAGTATCCGGAGGAACTCCGATAGAAGTAGGAGGTGTAAAAGCTCCACCCCAGAACACTGTAAATGGGATCTTTCAGTCTTTTCTTATTTTGAATGGCTTGGGTTCCTGTTTCGACTCATTATAGAGAACCGTGTGATAGATTGATGAAGGGGGGGGGAACAAGGATTTCGTGCCTTTCAAGATGAATTCAGAATGTTTTGCCATTCATCCTACACCCATTGTTGGCACTGGGCCGACACATTGTTGAAGACTCGTCAGCGTCACTCGGCCTTTGTCCCGTCTGGCGATGGACTCTTTGACGTGTCTCAGCAGCAACAGTGCAGATGTCGTCTCTACGTGTAGCCTCAGAGATGGATGCTTCGTTGCATCGGTATTCTCGCCCGCTTCGGGGCAATACATCTCTTTTTTTGTTTTTTTTTACCTTTTCCCTTTGTTTTTCTGCCGATGATTGAGTTTTTTCATCTCGGGTCTTACTCAGACAGAGACAGAGACAGAGCTGGCCGTATTTTTCTTTTTTTTTTTTACACTATCGTGTAAGGTCTCGAAACACCCGGCCTTGAGAAGTGGGTTTTCACGACGAAAGGTATCTGTGGATCCACCATTAACATCGGCAATCTTTAAGCGAGAGTCCATGTTCAAAATGACAGTCCCATTTATCACGGTTGGATTAGACGTCACTTTAAGCATTTGAGAGTGAATGATCGGCGCGCTTCGGTGATCACCTGCCATCTGACATCAAAGCAGGTCGTGAAGCACCAAATTAGGCTAGTTGGCTCAGAGCATATTATTTTGTGTTTTTTTTTCGACATTTCAATCTCTCTCCACCTCCTCTGCGGCAGCCATTACGAGTGAGCCCTTGAATATACTTGACTTTTACACGCCACAGTCATACGGCGAGATTGCTTTTAAATGTCGGAGAATCCATTCATTAGACAATTTGAAATGCTTCACCGTGAAATGTTTCTACGTGTGAATTTCCAAACAAACAACATGGCATTTGTATTTAATCATTTGGATAAAAAAATGGGATCGGAACAAATGAAAACAACCAGTGTTGAACATTGCCCATTTTCTATGTAATTTCCTTGCTCATATATATGAAACACTTTGAAAAAGCAAGAAAAGGATTACTCATTTCATAAAAATTACGATTTTGACACATCATCCGAGCAGGTATGTTGTTGTTAAAAGTGATTTGTCCTTTATGTCCCCCCCAAAGTCAACTGAGAACACATTTTGAACTAATCACTGTTCCGACACAGTGGTTTCAGGAGGTTTGCTGGCAGCGACGTTCAAAGTTGCGGTAGAGGCTTTGAAAGCCAAACGGAGTGATGGCTTCTCCTGTGATTGAAGGCTGCACATATATGATGCTGTTGCAAGAGAAACGGGCGGTGTCAGCGTCGCGAGAAAGGTCAGTGACTCATGGCACTTATGGGCTCCGTGCTGCGAACGAGACCGGTGGTACAGTAGCTGCCGGAACTATTATCTTTTCTTTCCCCGTAATTGACGGGTTTATTAGAAGAGAATAGTCAGCTGGAGACCGGATGAGCCGCGCTGTATAAACTCTACCTGCTGGGCGAAAGAAGGAATTTGCAATACTCTATTCTTCTGTTCACTTTGAAGGCAGTGCTGCAAACTGCCTTTTATCCGAGTTGTAAAAGAAAAAAATAATAATAAAAATAAACTGCCACCTGCGGAAAAGTATCGTATAAACTGGTCCAATTCTTCCAATTCTTTTTTTTTTTTTCTCTTCCAATCTGTGCATCAAGCTCGTTTGCCCACAGGCTGATGCTTTTGGTCGGGGACTGTACATTCACCTCTACGCAAGATATCCTTCCTTGTCTGGAGAAATACGCTGTCATGAGTGTCTCCCAAGCCTTGGATGGATATTTTCGGTTAGATTTGAGAAGCAGTTGTTGGTTTGTGTTCACCCATTCTGTTTAAAAAAAAAAAAAAAAGCGTTTCCGTTTCTACTGTGTGCATTTATTATCGACCATGGTAGAGGGAAGACAAGGGAATGAGAGAGATTTTTTTTTTTCTCCCAGAGCACGGAAAGAGCAGAAGAAATAGGATAATGTATGGGCCAGTGATGGCTTTTCTCTGGGCTGTCAGGGTTTTATATGCCCCCCCCCTC
>JAFBJU010000352.1:1206986-1253381 GCA_016785305.1 Colistium nudipinnis | reverse complement strand
GTCACACTGCTCTGCACTGCCTGATGACTTCATGGCCCTGAAATAGAGGTTTTCATCAGCAGAGACCTCCCTTGTCCGCTAAACGATTAGACGGACAGTCATCTCGTTATGATTGCCGGGCGTCGCTCTGTAATCAATTTCAATGTTTTGGCCAAAGTGATGTGACGCGGGGGGGGGGGGGGGGGGGGGGGGGGGCGCGGGGCGCTTGGGTGACGTTATCGAAAGGCAGCTTTCAGCGAGATGCCCCCTCTCTCCTTACGCCGTCTCCTTCTCTCTCCTTCGTATCCCAGGATAATTTCCCGGCAGGGAACCCCGAGCGACTGCAGGATTTGAAGTCCACTGTGGATCTGCTGACCAGCATCACCTTCTTCAGGATGAAGGTAGCTTTTGTGGGATTTTGTTTGTGTGCATGTGTGTTTGTGTGCGCGGGCGCTGATATTTGTTGTACCTATTTATGCACTGGTCGAAACACTGACCTCGTTAGGACTTCATGTCCCTATGGGACCCAAAGCCCGGCCCTTAATGAGACCTGTGTTCTTCTGTCTCTCTCTGGCTGGTGTGTGGTAATGTATGGGCAGGGAACAATTTGAAGGGCAATAGGGCAGCGCTCGATTCCAGAGCAATAGGTGGGGGGGGGGAAACATAAGCACGGCGATAAATAAAAGAGCGCAAAGAGTCGGTAACCCTTGTGGCCCTCTTAATTAGGTGCCAGTCATAACTTTTCATCGCAGGAGTGCTTGATCCAATGACTGAGACACCTCCAATACACAATGTCCATAAAAATTTGCCACCATCCAATTACGAACACAAACCCGGATTGATTTTAGACACGTTCTGCATTGGGGGGGGGGAAATCAATTCAGACTCATATTTCATGAACAAGCCCCCCCCCAACACCACTGACCACTCAAACCAAATGACATATAGTCTGTACCATTTCTCGACTCCAGGCTCATGCACTGGGGTTGTGTTGGTATAATGTGCGTGTGCGTGTGTTGACCTGCATACTACAGTGAGCCTCTACTGTATGTTCAGAATGCTTCCAGCTCTATATTGCTTCCAGTCCTCCTCCTCCTCCTCCCCCACTGTCTCCCACTATATGAAAGGCCTCACTCCCTTCATTGCTTTTGGAGGGTGGAGGGGGGAGGGGGGGGGGACTGAGGCATAACTAAGATGGCAGCTGTGAGCACAGGAATGAAAACTGTCACTTTAGGTTGCCAGAGCTTTCACTCCGTGTCATGGCCATGCTGGGCTTTACCGTGCGCACGCATCGCTGCTCATACACAGGAGCATCAGCGAATATTCACTCTACGACATAGTGCACGCGCGCACCTCAGCGCCAGGCTGGCCACATGTCAAATTTGAGTATTCATAATTGATGTTGATAGCTCTATTGTTTCCCCAGGGAAGGATGTGTGTGTATTCATATTTAAAACACTAAACAGCAATGTCTATCGTTAAGTTATCACTTCATTGAGTGGGGGGGGGGTCAGAATTGCACTCTGACCGATGGCAACACCTGACCCTGTGTGTTTGTGCAGGTCCAGGAGCTGCAGAGTCCACCGAGAGCCAGTATACACAATGTCCATAAAAATTTGCCACCATCCAATTACGAACACAAACCCGGATTGATTTTAGACACGTTCTGCATTGGGGGGGGAAATCAATTCAGACTCATATTTCATGAACAAGCCCCCCCCCAACACCACTGACCACTCAAACCAAATGACATATAGTCTGTACCATTTCTCGACTCCAGGCTCATGCACTGGGGTTGTGTTGGTATAATGTGCGTGTGCGTGTGTTGACCTGCATACTACAGTGAGCCTCTACTGTATGTTCAAAATGCTTCCAGCTCTATATTGCTTCCAGTCCTCCTCCTCCTCCTCCCCCACTGTCTCCCACTATATGAAAGGCCTCACTCCCTTCATTGCTTTTGGAGGGTGGAGGGGGGAGGGGGGGGGGGACTGAGGCATAACTAAGATGGCAGCTGTGAGCACAGGAATGAAAACTGTCACTTTAGGTTGCCAGAGCTTTCACTCCGTGTCATGGCCATGCTGGGCTTTACCGTGCGCACGCATCGCTGCTCATACACAGGAGCATCAGCGAATGTTCACTCTACGACATAGTGCACGCGCCCACCTCAGCGCCAGGCTGGCCACATGTCAAATTTGAGTATTCATAATTGATGTTGATAGCTCTATTGTTTCCCCAGGGAAGGATGTGTGTGTATTCATATTTAAAACACTAAACAGCAATGTCTATCGTTAAGTTATCACTTCATTGAGTGGGGGGGGGGTCAGAATTGCACTCTGACCGATGGCAACACCTGACCCTGTGTGTTTGTGCAGGTCCAGGAGCTGCAGAGTCCACCGAGAGCCAGTATGGTGGTGAAGGACTGTGTGAAAGCGTGTCTGGACTCCACGTACAAATACATTTTTGATAACTGCCATGAACTATACAATCAACTCCTGGACCAGGTGAGCCGCCGCGACGTTCTTTCTACTTGTCAGTGCTCATCCGCTGTTTCCAGTTCACCAGAGCTGCCTTGTTTTACACCGTTAAACACAGAGACTCCACAGCAGCGGCTTGTTTGCGACGCACTAAACGAACAGCTGCTTCTCTGTCGCATGACATCAGGCAAAGATGTAGCGATGCACACACGGAATAATCTGCTACTTCATCATGCGTAGAGTTGGTCGGTGGGCCCCTTTGCTTGGTCCGCTGCCCTCCGTGCCGTTGTAACCGAGGATTTCCTCTCCATCCCCTGAGCAGGTGATTGCCGCGCTGTACTGCTCAACACGGTTATATCGCTGAAATCATCCATCATCACACAAAATAAATGGGTTCGTCCCGAAAACAAGCGCCAATTTTAGAAGCGCATTTGTTTGTGATGTATGGGGTTTGCCATGGAAAGTCATAATCCAATCACACACCCTCACAAAAAGATAATTAAGGCAGTCGTTTAACAATGGGATTGTATTTTTAGCGATGACACACACACACACACACACACACACACACTGGATGATGGCCAGCAGCCAACAAAAAAAACCGCAAATCTGGGCCAGGGTGTTTGTATGCGTCTGTTCATTGTAGAGTTTCTTTCATATCGTATTTTTTGCACCGTGACATCTTGATGAATAAACCCAGTTTGATTAAGGTCTGCTGAGATCTCATCAGACCCACGCGCAGATTCATGCAATCCCATTTAATCTACAGACCAGCAACTTAACATAGGTTTATAGGACAGAGAAGAAGGTAACGCAACGTTTTTTTGCTTTTGTGGTGCAGCTTGCTTCAATTCATTTAGACGAAAGCCTGAACATTGTATCTTTCATTATTGGATGGCCTTTAAAGACGATGAAATTGGATTCTTTTATGGATTTAAGGATCTAAAACACTCGGTTTCAGAAGCCCCTTTCTCACCTCTTGTGTTAATATAACCCCTCGTCGGTCTGACACACACTTTCCCTTTCATCTCCAGTGGGCTTTGTGTTGGTGTGTGACAGTGCCAGGAGACTATAAATTCAACCCAGCATGACTAGAAATCAATAGGCTTTATATTATGACTGACATTTCCCAGACAGCTAAAATTTACACAGCATCTATTGCCGACTTTGCACAAAGGATTTCAACCATCAAAGAAAGAGCGGGGTCTGTGTTGAAGAGTCCATTAAAGTCAGCTGAGCATCAGGCAGAATTCACCTCAGGCAAATCACAGCCTGGCCCCTCAACAATATGACAGAATGCACCAAAAATATGTTTCTGTTTTTTTTTTTTTTGCAAATCACAGCCTGGCCCCTCAACAATATGACAGAATGCACCAAAAATATGTTTCTGTTTTTTTTTTTTTTTTTTTTTTTTTTATGTCTTTGTAATTTGTTGATCATTTCGCCCGTTGGATGTGTACTATATATCAGATGGAACTAACCAGAGCTTCCCATAAACTCTGGCTGTTTGCCAAACAGAGGACTACTCATTTAGGTCCAGCTGGCTAACGCATGAAGAGTTGTGATTTACAAGTTGCAGTTCAATGCATTTTCATGTTTCATGTTTCATGGTGTTAGAGAAATGTGTGTCTGTCGAGATCGGCCACACAATTCAGCCTAGAGGTTGTGTGTCCTGCTGAGTGCAGAGTAGTTTTCAGTGGTTGACAAACATTAGGAACACAACGGATGACAAAACACAATTGTATTGATCGCACGAACAGGCCACATCCTCACTAAACGGGTTACTTTGGAAGACACGGGTTGCAGCAACATGATTTCCACTAAAAACTGCACTCGGTTTTGTGCCTAATGACTGGGTGAATCACTTATTTCGCTTCATTTACATTGGTCTTTGTTAAGTAGAGCTGTGGAGTTGTTTTTTTGTTCTGAGGGGTTCCAGGTCCCTCATGTACTATGAGAGGAGAACGTAGCAATGCCTCATACAGTGATTCTGCAGTTTAAAAGACCACAGAATATGTTTGTATGCATTACCAATGATCAATTATTGAAGCTCCACATAAATGCTATGCTGTGTTATGTTATTCTCTCATTAAGTACATTCCTAGCAGTTTGTGTTAAACAGTGAATTCACATACTCCACACTCATATCTGCCTATACTGCCTGTGGGTATTGCATGCACATCAGTCAGAAGAAAAGAGACATTTAATCATCTTAAGTATTTCTCTTGAATATGTGTGGAAGTATGCTTCCTCTTAAAACAAAACATTTGGCATCCCTGTGGAATATCTTGGTCAAATCTTACAGTTAAAGCAGTGCAGTAAACAGTCATTAAAATTATACATAGTCTGGTCATTATATTACACTGATTAATTAAATTCTGATCAGGTTAGGTCACAAGAATGGGTTTTAAACAGTCACAGCTTTAACAGATTTTGTGTGGGCTAAACACCAAACAATCTCAGGTCTCCCTGAAAAACATTCTGTACTTATTGAACGGTATGCAAACTAATTAAAAGACGCGATATTTGCTACACGGCTTCAAATGGGAATTGTTGTGTATTCTTGTTATTGTTGGATTAATTGAGAGGCTATGCACAGCCCTTTCTCTTGGCTTTTCACGAGACTAGCCAAAGTGGAATTGGTTATGCCCTGAATTTAGGTGGATGGTTTTATATATATATATATATATATATTATCGTTAATATAGAGCTCAACAATCTTTTTTTTTTTTAAGGTTGTAATTGGGTGTAATCCCCTCAAAAGCTGAATAGTTAGCGTCCTGCGTTTAAACAGCCGGAGGGGTTCTAAGAAATTACGAAACCGGGGAGATAGACGCTTGCCTAATTGCGTCTTTGTCCACCACCATTTCCACGGCAGACCGCCGCGTCATCAGTGTTTCCTCCGAGGCGGGGGAAGAGACACTAGCTTCACCACAGAGGAAACCATCTCCGCGGCATTGAATTGTTTCGTTCACGTACACCAGCTAGCCTTTTGACTCTGCGGATAGAACCCATTTCAGACCCCAATTCTCCAGTTTTTTATAATGGCCAAGTGCAGCTGACACGGTGGCCAGGCAGGCGGTGAAATCTCCCAGCCACGGCCAGGCATCTTGCGTAACATGACGACCGACGTAGCTATCCGCTTCCGCCCGGGCATAAAATGACTAAAGTGGGGGGAGGGGGAAGCGTGGCTTAACATTTTTTATTTATTTTTTAATCCCGGACAGGAGAGAGAGGATTTTGAGCAGAAAGAAGAAACAGAAATGGAAAAGAGGTCAATCATGGAAAAGGAAAAAAAAAAAGAAAAAAGAAGGGAACTTATGGCTTCCCCAGTGTGCAGGAATGCAGGCGGAACAACCAGAGATGTCTGGTGACAGTGCCAGTGTTTGTGAAAGGAGCCGCGGAAGAGTTGGACTCCTGTTGTTTTGAGCAAGCAATTCATATTGATTTGTTAAGTATCTCTCTCTCATAGACATTATCTCGTATTTGCCATTAATACCCCTGTGGTGCGTTTAAGTGTGTTTATAGTAGATGTTTGCTCTCAGTGTGTGTGTGGGCTTCTTTTAGTGTATAAGCGATATATACACCTATAATGTTTCGCAACAGACCCACAGCTCTCTCTCTCTCTCTCTCTCTCTCTCTCTCTCTCTCTCTCTCTCTCTCTCTCTCTCTCTCTCTCTCTCTCTCTCTCTCTCTCTCTCTCTCTCGGGAATTTGATCACATTCCCTGAGAACATCCTTCAATCAGAGACTGTGTTTCTCTCACATTGGAGAGAATTGATGAGGAGCCGGTCTTATGCTAGTGTCGCTTTCTGCCACACGTGGACTGAAAGTGCCAAAGAATATATATAAACCAACCGACTAACTGCACTCCAGGGGAGAGATACACTGCTGCGAAGGTATCTGCCTGTGCCGCCCCATCAATTTGTGCAGTGGAAGTGGACGGACAGCACTGCACTTTTATTTCAGTACAGTATTCACATACCACTGAGATCAAAGCCCATGGGTGGGTCGTTGTTGACTCTAACAAGACAGCGGGCAAACTTAATCGGCGTTCAAAATGTCCCCGCGACCACTTGAATCTGAATACGGATAAGCAAATGGCGGCTACACTATGTTTTAGTAATATCTTTTAGTAATATGCATATCTTTTTTTTTTCCAATTTAAGTATGGACAGAAGCAACCTTCGGTGTCCTTTATACATACATGCAGATATGCATGCAGTAATGCATGCACACACACACACACGAAGGTACATTCACAGTCTGGTTGTGCAAAGCTGACTCACCTCCTGCAGAGACATTTGTTTCATTATTCATGTCTTCAATTTAACAGAAATTTACCTTGCCGCACATCTCCCCCTGATGTCTCGGGCCTAACATACCAGTCTGCATCGCTACTCCGCTTTAATACACCGTGGGTGAGTGGCCAAAATGGACTGAAGGCTTGTCTACTCGATCTAAACCCATAACATTGCTTTTGCTTTTTCCACTGGTCTTTTTTTTTTTCTCAATATTTGAAATTTAATGATTAATGTACCAAGCAAACTTGTCTTTGTGGTGTCTTGTCTTGATTTATGGGCACACTGAGCCAGTCAAGGCAAGTTTTTTTTTTTTTATCGTCTCAACTCAGGTAAAGGTCAATGCAGAGTGCTTTACAAAGCCATGGAGATGCAAAAAAAAGTAAAATAACATTGAAAGTAAGACATCGAATTTACATTATTATTAGATACATTTTATAAAATGAAAGCAACTTGCGTGTCTTACAGAGAAGAAAAACAAACTGTAGCAAATGCAAGGAAACAATTAGTTGAACCTTAAAATTGTTTTCAGGCGTAATTTAAATAAGGGGCTTTTTTTTGGCCTATCTCACATATTCAGGAAGCTTGGTCTGCAGGTGGGGAGCACCGAGACTTAATGTTGCTCTTTCCCCGATTGCATTCTGGGAACGCTAAGTAAACTTGTTTCAAAAGGACGTAAAGCGTACAATTAGATCAAAGATTGTTTTTAAACCCGAGATCAAGTACTAGTATTTTGAAGTATATCCCGTGAAGACACCACTGCACTAGCCCAGATTCTCAGGCAGTTTTTTTTTCTTCTGTATAATAACCTTTTGAATACCAGAAAACCTTTCAAGTCACTTTGTCTTAACTTTAAATTAAATTTTGAGTTGTAATTCTTTCTTCTGTTATTGCAGTTTTCTTTGTTCCCCTTGTTTGGATTTCTGCGACAACCACTTATTGTTCTTTCGAGTGCACTTATTGCAAGGTTGCTTGGATACAGGATCCAAATAGAGACACTCACCAAGGCAGGAAGGCGCAATACCTTTCTTTAATGAAAAAAAAAAAAAAAAAAAGGTGGAAAAAAAAAAAAAAAAAAAAAAAAAAAGGTGGCTTACAGAAATATAAACTGAGGGAACACAGAAACTAACTTAGCCAAAATCAACAGTGCGACCCGATATACAAACTATTTTGTAGAGTTGTGTGTCATCTCTACGTAGGCAGAGAGTCAAATCAAGGCTTTATAATGTCGGGGCGGACAACGTGACAAATGAATAAGAGAAGTATTTTGTCAAGATGATTTACCATTCTGGATACAAGTAAACCCAGGCGCAGAGAGTTATTATTATTATTTTTTTCAACTCAGATTCATTTCCTGTTGTCGACATATTAAAAATGAGTTCATCGTAATCAATTATTGCAGCACAGCGAACTAAATTGAGAGAGAAATTTGAACGTTTATCGCTATATTTAAAACGATGCCCGAGATGGAACTTCCCCCTCGGAGGACTGACATTCTTGGAAGTTTGAATCTATTTCTGTGATTGTGGCACACAAGATGGCAGCTCTTTATTCCCTTTTCTGCAAAAGACTGAAATAGTGAACTGTGGGCTGACGTGATCAGATGTCCCAGAATGGACGATAATCCCCGTCCGTGTTCCTTGTTCCCGTGAGATTACATTGGGTGGCTTCTTCAACAGCATCCCATGCTATGGGAATTCAAATTTGAATCCACGTCCTCGGATATACTAGGGTGATTATGGCTGCAATGGATTGGACTCTAAGCACGGCATCGAGGATAAATTGAATCCTGTTGCATTTCCCATTTCCCCAGCGCTCCCGACAACATCTCCTCTTTGTGCAGCACCAAAGTCAATCTCTGAGGGTTGTTAAATAATTCAGCCGGAATTATTCAGAAACTGATTACAGCATGTTTCATTTTTTGACACAATTTTCGGTTCTCCAGAAATACATTTTGCGCCAGTCATAACAACATGCACAACTGAAAAAGGGAGTTTGACACCCTCCTATGAATCTATGACCACGGTCTTGGGTCATAGATTATATTTGTCACTGTCAGTGTGTGCACGAGTGCGTGGTCGTATTTTTATTTATTTTTTGTTGCATACAATCGTGCCTGTGTGTGATACAGTGCTCTCAGGAAGACCGAGTTCGTTGCACTTTGTACACTCCGTCCCGTTTCCGTGCGGGGTGTGAACCTGCGCATGGCAGAGTGAGAGGACGGGACAGTTACTTCAGTGCGGGCTGAACAGATGGTGGTCCCGAGTCGAGTCCCGAAGTGGTTTAACATTCAACACCACTCTGGGGGGCGACAAAGATTCCTGCAACACTCTCCGAAACACCTACATAAACATTTCTAAAACTGTTCAGAGTGGTTATTCGTCAGGTTTTCGCCTGAACTGATTTTGCCGCCCCATTCGTTGTTGGTGACAAGTGTGGTCCCTTTAAAACAAACAAAAAGGCTTTGTCAGTGATGCAATGGGAGAAAATACAGTGCACCTGTTTCCAGTGGCACCCGAGAATTGATGTCTCAATAAATATCGTTATTTGAAGAGCATGCCAAGAGCAACTGTGATCTGATGCTCCTCGTCGCATCACCGTTGCACTTGTATTGCGTCTAATACAGTATCACAAAACAAGGCATTTTCTGTGACTGCCTCACAATAAAATCCAGCGTGTTTTATGATCTAGCCGCAGTGGGAAATGCTCAGTTGGAATTGGCGATACATCAGCAGAAACAAAAAAGGGGTGAGGCTGATATTGATGAGAAAAAACCAACTGCAAACGTTAACGCTGAATTATGTACGCTCAACGCCTCAAACCATGATGTGATGATGGGACGATGACGTGATATATTTGGCAATCTCCGCGTGAATACATTAAACGGCTTGCGTTGGGGAAAAAAACTAAACAAAAATGAAAAACTAGGCCTGGTATCCGACGGGAATTTATAGATTCAAGAAAGTCCTCAGGATTGTAACATTCCGAATCTAGAATGGAGTGATCAGGGCTGGTAACCATGCCTCATTTGGGGTGCAGCAGTTACTGTTGACTCACAGCGAGGGGGGGGGGGGTTCCGACCCTGCGGACCAAAGACATATGGCTCTGGTAATTAGCGACTTCAAATTGGCCATAGGTGCGATTGTGCGCACGGGCGGTTGTTCGTCTCTTCACATGGAGCCAATCTGTCAGCTGGGATTGGCTCCAGCTTCTCTCTGGACTGTGTGTGTGTGCGCGGGTCTCCAGCAGACTAACAGACCAGCAACTCTTTTTTAACCTCCATGACACAGGCATGGCTGTGGAGAGCAGAGCAGCGACACAGAGGTGTTACCCCGATTGCTATGTTTTGATAGTGTGCTGCCATCGGTACCCTTGGTGCTGTTTTGGGCCCGGCGGCCGAACGTCCAATGCCCAAAGGCTGTGTCCTAGAAATGCCCTGAACACCGCAAAGTCAGAAAGAAAACCAAACAAATCTGCAGAGGGAAGGTTTCTTCAAGTGGGGGATAAGTACCAATTTATACATATATAACATAATGAAGGATGCAATCAGCACAAGTGACTTTGTTTGGCGTTCTCCGCCGTTTCCAATCGTTTTCAATGATTGTTTTTTTTTATCATCACACATCTGTTCACCTCGCAGTCGACGCACTCCGGCCGTCCCCTCACCCGCGCCATCTTTATTGTCTCCCACACAGAGCCGGAAGCAGGACATTCCCCGCGAGGAGCAGGGTCCGTCGATAAAGAACCTGGACTTCTGGCCAAAACTCATCACTCTCATGGTGTCTGTGATCGATGAGGACCGGACGGCTTACTCCCCCGTCATAAACCAGTATGTACTTCTCTCCTGTTCTCTCCATGCTTTTTTTTTTTTTTTTTTTCTCTCTCTCTCTCCAATAAGGAATGTCAATGCACACAGCGTACCGCAATTAGCTCGTCGCTTTGCCATTTCCGTGGGGGTTAGCAGTTAAATAGCGTTCGTTCCAACACATCACTGAACACTGTGTAAATAGAAGTGTAATTTGTCCGTACATACACTGTTCAATACTTTGAAGCTGTAAGACATGATTCTGAAAATACGCTTTTAGCCATTGAAGCGATTTTCAATTTAAAGCTTAACATTTTGAAGAAATTTGACTCATATTTTTTTTACGATTTTAGTGAGTTTGTACAGCGTTTTTGAATATAAGATAGGAGAACACCTAAAAGGTTCTACTGAACCGCAAGGGACGTTATTTAGCAATTATGCGCTGATGTGGGCTTCACAATGTTTATAAAAGACACGAGGATTAGGTTTTTTCCTCTTTTTGCTACATTACGCTTATTCCACTCTTCAATGTTTCAAAACAACTTTGGACACATGGGGAGTTGCAGTGTTGTGTAAGAGGATTGCGAGGCAGCTCGAACACTCAGCAGCGAAACCTCGTTTGTTTGTATGGTGAGCTGTGGTGTGGCTGGATAAAAGGGACGCACAGTGTCGCTGAATTATACAACAGCGGAGAGATTTGTTTGTAGAAAAAAGGGACATGGTGCTGATTGCCGCGCCGTGTGGAGAGAGGTTTAAGGCATTACAGTTTGTGTCCCACAGATGATGCGGGTGATACAACATTTCGAAAACAAGGCGGAGCTGAGCATAGGGGGACGTTTTTCTCTCACACTTGAACGCCCCTCTTTTTTCCCCCCCTTTTTCTTCTTCTGATTTACGATACGTATAGTGACTCTGTTTATGCCCTGAGCTGGCTCTCCTACGCTGTCTAATGTGAGAATCGCAATATTCATGTCCGTTTCCTCCTCAGTCCTCTGCCGAAAATGTCCGAAACGTTTATACTTTTCCATGATAGGCTCCAGAAGTTACATTTTCAACACAAAGACCTTCCACTGATTGCGTCGCTTGAAAGAAGCCTGCTTCTAGTTGTGTGACGAGACTGAGGAGACACGGGGGCGGTCTCTCGGCAGGAGTGTCCTGTCTGAAGGCGCGCGATAGGAATCGTTGGACAAATGCGCGTTGTCCAACCCAACAGTGAAACATTTCCGGATTAATTGAACTCTCCCAGGCCAGGCCTATGTCATCCATACACGTCCTCCCATCACTGCCCACAGATGTGGATCATTAAACCATTGACACCTCGCGTGCAGGCTTTAAATGAAAATCTATACGCATTCAAAATTGCAGATTACTCGCCAAATCGGGTGCCGCCCTAGTGTCTCTCTCTCTCTCTCTCTCTCTCTCTCTCTTTGCTCTTCTGTAAGCCCAGTGCGTGTTGTTTTTTTTGTTTTTTTTTGCCGGCCTCTCCACAATTCAACCAGGTTTGGCAATGGAGGGAGATTATAAAGTTATTACAATCACCAAACCGTGTCCCCGAGCTCATCTCTGCGGTCATTTGTTAGGGATTCAGCCCCTGGGCACGGCCAGCCAAGCGTGTCCTTATGCAGAAATGAGGGTGATTGGAATCCCTTTTCCATTCCGCCAGGTTTCCACAGGAGACGAACGTGGGCCGGATCAGCGCCGAGATCACGTGGAACCTCTTTGCCCTGGACATGAAGTACGCAATGGAAGGTAAGGAGCGGATCAAAACGCCGTGCCCTGTGCTTGAGGTTGCGGGCGTGTATTTGGGTGTGTGTCTTTGTGTCTTTGAAAGTGAACGAGATCTGATGGAAAATTGTATCAATACATGTATTGATTGATTGATTGATTCATTGACGGCAAAAGAATAATAGGCCCAAATTGCTCTTTACCAGATTTTGCGCACAGAGGCGTGTCGCAACACCACAGGCAAACTAGGCTATTGCCCCGAGCTAGAAGACGACTGTTTACATTGGTCCACAGCCACGACAAGTTGAAACTCCCTTAAATTGTCTTGCCATGAAGAAGACACTGCATTGACACATCGGGAACCTCCTTATAGGGGGCCCCAAAGTACTTGCGGGCTGTCAAAAGCTTATTTTTATTATTATTATTTAATTTAAAATGTTTTGCCTGGGGCCCCCAGAGTGTCTTGAAACGTCCCTGGTTGCGCCACAGTCTAATCCGGTGCTCCCTCCCTGGTGCCACGGTGTTGTTTATATATATCGGCTGCGGGTCTGACTGTGGTCAGCCCAACTGCCTACCTAGATTACCCGTGCCTTATTTCACTGTAATGATCAGGATAGAGAAACTACCACTACTTTCTCCTCCTCTTCTACCTGAAAATAAACAATTGGATCAATGGCACAATTAAAACCAGGAGGGTTGCTTGGCTTTGGGTGCGTGATGTCCAATTCGCTGAATAATTAAAGACATGAACAGGAATCTCTTCACCGTAGGAAGTAAGCGATACGCGGTTTGTTATATAGCACGGAACAAAATGATCAATACAATGAAATACCCCAGTGGTTAAATGGGTCATCCTTAAGCTGTAATGCGGTCACTTACGTGAATCGAAAATATGCCCAAACTGCAAGACGGGAGCTTCGGGATCAAACCCCACCGGATATTAGGTTATAGGGTGGGGAGTATGAAGATTAATGGTAAAATATCAGTGTGTGTGTGTTTTAGGACTCAGCAGGGTATCACCCTTGGGTTTTTGACTCGGTTTGAATGATTGCCTGGAAGTTTTATTCAGTTTAACTTTGCCACCACCATGTCTCCAAAGAGTCATGAGGCTTTTTGATCTTTATCACACAAAAATCATGCCATTTAGTCCCATGCAGATCCGTTTCACCACGAACCATCAACACTGCTCGACCCATAGCTGTGTTTAAAAAGCAGAATCTCATTTCAGTCTTATTTGCCAAGAACTAAGAAAATGTGTCACATGTTGCACTATTAAGTCCCCACTATAATATTGTAATTGATGCAAAATTGTGTTAAGGGTGAGGGAATCTGGGTTATCTGCTCGAGGTCAAATATGGAAAAGCACTCAAGGATTGTGCGAAGAGAAAAGGCAGCATTGCAACACGCAATCTTGTTGGTCCAATTTATTCATGTGGTTCCATAATTGAACTGATCTCAGGGCGTTTTCCGTATAGAGCAGGTCTATCCCATGCTCTCTATCATATCACTGGTGATTTATCCTCATCTGCACAGCAGCTGCTTTATCCTCACCAAACCATATCCGGTTGCCATGGTAACAACATGCCAAGTGAAAACACTGGAAACTGCTTGGCTTAGCTCGGTATGTTAACAAGTGCAATATAGGGAGCATATAGATAGATAGATATGATGTTTTCATTTGAGATGGTGTTAAATTTGCTCCGCTATATGCCAGAAAGTATTAGGATGATATATTGAGCATTAAGCATATGAATGCGCATAAAACATTTATGTATCAGATTTTAATGAGAAGGCTGCCGTAGTTGTGTGTGCACACATACATTTACATTTCTGTGGCCATTAAAAGCAGTTACAAGCAAGCACGTCACAATAATGAGAGCTGAGATTTTATTTCACAATTCCATGTGTATGATTTCGACATTGACCATAGTCTTGTGAGAGCAACAGTGATACCTTGGTGGAGTTGAACGACACTAAAACCAATAACGGGTTCACATGTGGTGGCAGATCCGTGACCTTGACCTTGATTTTGTGGTTAAATAGAGGCACATATACTAGGTTCTTTAATATAAACATTACATATGTATTTTCAAACTATTTAACACACAGAGTAATATATGTCATTTTAGCTAACATCACCAGAATGTTCGCCGTTTAGTTGAAGTAAAAATGCCCAAGAGAGTAAATATCTATAGATTTATGTTTACTTATTTGATATACCAACTTGAAATTACAAAAGAGGAGAGAGCTGTTGTTTTGGGGGGGGTGCAGACACAAGCAAGTGGGAAACAAATGTATAGAGTCGAGTGATCTGGCAAACAAAACACACTCGAAAAAAATGGGTTTCTCCCGACAGAGGAGAAGATGAATGGTCATATGTAGAAGAAAGCGGTGAAACCGCGGGGGGATTCAATTGTGCTAATAATGGCTCCCTGCTTGGAACAAAGTGTCACAACACAATTCCCCGGCTGCACATTCACAGCTAAAAACGGTTAGTTGATTAATTAATTCTCAACTGTGGGTAGGTATGGCGTAGGAGCCAGCAGGGTTTTATGGCACTGGTTGTTGTGAGTCACCTTCTGGGTTTTGTATCCAATATGGATTAAAAGGAGGTATTCTTTTCTTTTTTTTTTCTTTTTTTTTTTAATTTTCATTAATGTCTTTTATTCCCTGTTAGGACATTTGCTGTATAGCGTTGCAATTAGCGTCTTTGTGTGTATGTTGGAACAAAGTGTCACAACACAATTCCCCGGCTGCACATTCACAGCTAAAAACGGTTAGTTGATTAATTAATTCTCAACTGTGGGTAGGTATGGCGTAGGAGCCAGCAGGGTTTTATGGCACTGGTTGTTGTGAGTCACCTTCTGGGTTTTGTATCCAATATGGATTAAAAGGAGGTATTATTATTTTTTTATTTTTTTTCATTAATGTTTTTCAAAAGAGGCTTTTATTCCCTGTTGGGACATTTGCTGTATAGTGTTGCAATTAGCGTCTTTGTGTGTGTGTGTGTGTGTGTGTGTGTGTGTTGAGATCGGTGGTAGATAAGCTGCAGAGAAATGCAGAAATAGGATATATATATATGTATATTTGTAATAATGCATACCTATTGTACAGTATGCATGCTGTGTTTGCATAGCCATTATATATAATATTTATAGCCGTGTGCTAGTTCCTCCAAATGTGCAGGTATGGATGTGCTTCCACGCAGTGAATGACGGTGATGAGGTGCTAGAGCGCGGGGATACTCCGGAGTTAATCCAAGCTGCGGCGGCTCAGTGTTCCAGGTTCAGGGGGCCGCTCGTGTGCTCTCACTCAGACAAAGTGAAGCAACTCGGAGGGACCTGGTTACGTAAGAAGGCAGCTGACAGGCAGCCCGAAGGAGGCGCGTCGGAGTGTCCCGCTTTGTTGGTCTGTGTCTCACTCACTTTGTGCAACTGTGCAACTGTGCATTTGTGCACGTGTTCAGCTGTGCAAGTAAGCAAGAAGGACTGAATGGGGATAAAAGAGGAGCCTCTCTCTGTGTGTGTGTGTGTGTGTGTGTGTGTGTCTGTGCGTGTTATTTAATGGATGCTTTGATGCTTCCTGCTCTCAGGCCTTTGGAGGCCGGTGCTTGTGCAGAAATGGATGCTGCTAATTTAAGCATCTCTGTGTGGATCTCTCAATGTGTGAGAGGGAGAAAAAGAAAAAAAAGAATGAGGGGGTGGGGGGGGGACTAAAATAAGAAACCGAGAATTGTGGGACGCGTGAGGGAATGACTGTAGCACAACTCCTTGTCTCATTCATTCACTCACGATTATCTAAAAGGATAGTTGTATGAACAGTTTTCACTCCGACTAAGTATTAAGTATCAGTGATAAATACTAGGATTTTCTCGAATTCTCCAACGGTACATGGCGTCTCTCGGTTCGGATTGCCGAAAGGTCAAGCCATTGCACGTATCAGCAGGTGTCTGGTGTTCACCTGAACCAAACGGCACCTTGATGGTGAGTATGAATCATTTGACCACAAACAAAGTCCTGGGTAGAAAAAGCAATGCAACTTTTGGACTCGAGAATGCGGTCCAATCTTTATGTGCCACGCAAGGCCGTGTTACGGCCGTGGTCTGTGGAGCGTCTCCTTACAGATCCAGTGCTCCAGCAGCCCATTAACTCATGGCCAGTCTGCTGGAACAGCGTCACTCCGCAGAATATTTTAATTGAATTTCAATGAATGTGCCTCAGCGGTGGGAGTTTTTGTTTCCACAGAACGAGGTTGTTTGCGCGACTGAGGCTGGGTTCCTCGTTGCAGGCGCGATTCTAATAGGCCCGCCGAACGGTTCCTCCCAGACGCCTCTTTCGGCATCACGCTGCACACTCAGCTCTGATTGAAGGGTTGTGTATTTATAGATTTATAAGGCGCTGAGCTCCTGTTCCAGCCTTGTAGGCAGTGCATACATTTCATACATACTTGCACAGATCTTACACGTGCTTGACGATCCATCATGAATTGCACGGATCCCCCTTCGGGATTTCTTTGCAAAGATGAGGGTCGTGTAAAGGCCCTCTTCCAAGAAGTATTCGAGCTGTACTTTTTGCCTATTTGTCACAATATAGCCGATGGTACTATATGTGGGTAAATACTTTGACTTGCAAAAGCTTCACAACCGCAATGGTTATTCACTTCTCGTGAACCATAATAGCCATTAGTGAGTGTGGCTATGTCCTGATGCATTATCCGTTCGCGTCACATCGACAGTAGTGAGTGTCTCCGTGGGCGGTGGTGTTATCGCAAAGCTGTGTCAGTGGGTCCTGCGACGCGGCTTCGGAAGCCCCTTTGACAGAACTGGGTCACAAGACAAGATGAAGGAATTATGTCGGAGAGAGAAAAACACTTCACCGGTCCTGGCCGCCAATCTGCTCCTCCGGTCGTCCGTCTTCACCGAGCCGGACCAACCGCACGCACCCATAGTTATATTTGCTGATTGGTAATTGGAGGACGGACCACTGCGGTTCATCATAATATCCGTGGCATTTAAATCAATGAGGCGGCGTGGGTGAGTTTGTCTGTCCCTGTGGGCTGACTCGGAGAGGATGACATCCTCACCGGGGACCTTGAGCCTGCTCTTCCCTCGGGACAGCCCACACTGTTTACCACCAGCAGGGCACAAAGGCACTCACACAGAAGCGCACGTGATGGAGGCATGCGCAGGCACAGGGCGCCTCATTTTAGATCATGTTCTTCCAAACCATGGGTGTGCATCCGCGACAGAGTAGCCACTCTGCGCGTGTGGAATTTGAACGGAATGGGTGTGGGGTTTCATTGTTATCATTTCACGTTGTCTTGTTATTCACAGCTGTGCCAAACGCAAAGGACTTTAAATAAAAATGCCTCTCGACTATAGATCACAGGCATGCGCTTGATGTCCGGTGGGGTGAGGAGTGGTGGTGTGCCAATGTTTGTTGCCACCAGCCAATTAGTGTGATTGCACGAGCAGAAATATAATTATTATGATTATAATTATAATAATTACCCATTATAATCAGGTTGGGGAGACCAATGGCGAGAACGTGTGTGGTATGGACGAGAGGGTTTTTTTTTTTTAAGGGGGGGGGGGGTGTGTGAATTGTGTGCGTTCATTGCATCCGTGATTGTGGCTTCTGGCTTCATTTCAGTCACACTGGAGAGTCAAAGTTCAATTTTTGGATTTCAAAAGTAAAGTACACCTTGCATTTTGTGTATCTCATTTGCAGGCAGCCACTGTATTGTTGCGCCGTGTGTTTAAAGCGTTGCATCATTCACAGTTTGCAGGGCACGTGAATGGTAAACGCACCTTTCAAGGTCGGCGCAGTAACAGATTGCGGGGCTGCTGTCTTGGTGGTGCCACAAGACAAGCACATACTCACGCACGCACGCACGCACAGCCACAGTGTACGTGATTTCTTTATTTTTTTTCCTAACGTGTCAGTGACATCCAGAGGAGACCACGGGAGGCTGAATTTGCATAAAAAGCATGAATAATTATGAAGTGACTTGCCTCCCACCATGACAGTTTGTCCATTTGAAAAAATCCGACACCCAAGCTTACGAAACCAGATCTGTCTTAAAGGTAAAATTCATCGAAGAATGGTAAACGAACCATCTTCAGGTTCCACCGCCTGTAATTACATTCCTTGAGTAGACCTTGACTTTTTTTCTTTTTGTCACCTTGAACATTTTTTTGTTGCCGGTATTATTACGTATCAAATGAAACCCATTTTCTGACAGGAATAAAGACATGACTTAATCTGTAGCTGAACAGTTTCTCTTGTAAGAATTTCAAAACTGCCTTCCTGTGGCCTAATTTACCTCTCCCCTCTATTCAAACCATCACACTGGGCTCAGCGAGCTGAAAAGAATATCTGTTTGCTCTCATTCAGAGTGCGAGGAGAAGCGCACTCGGTCCCTCTGTGCTTTCCGCTTTCCAGTGTTTTTGAAAGACGAAAGCTTGACACAGCTTTAACCTCTGGCACATACGGTATCTCTGTGGTCTCGCCGCAGATTTTGAACTTTTAAAGAAAAATGCGGCAATATGTGGATTGAACCTTAAGATTTCCCCTCCTCATCATTTTCCTCTCGCTTTTTTCCCGGAAATAAATTCCAAATGAATGCCAAAGTGGCAAAACCCCGCGGAAAGATGGACAGTCAACTTATTCTTTGGATTAACCAAACTTCATGGGAATGTTATTGGTGCAGTAAAATATGGCCCGAAAGAAATGACTATGAATTACAAACATTCGCCATTCGTGTGTGTGTGCGCGTGTGTGTGTGTGTGTGTGTGTGTGTGTGTGTGTGTGTGTGTGTGTGTGTGTGTGTGTGTGTGTGTGTGTGTGTGTGTGTTTGTGTGTGTGGGTGTGTGTGTGTGTTGGTGTGTTTGTGGGGGGGGGGTGCGTGCGTGCGTGTGTGTATATATATACTGTATATATATATACATGTATATATATATACATGTATATATATATATATATGTTTTTTATATATATATGCCTATAGTACATGTATTTGAGTTGACACGCTGACATACACACACACCCACACCCACACGCAGCAGCAGGCTTACAGAACCTGGCAGGCAGCACCAAACAAAACTCCTGACCTCTGCTATTCCATCTCCCGTCTTGACCTCCATCCACTTCTTTTGACTTATGACTTTATGACTTGGAGCGTGTGCAGTCAGAGCAGAAAGGTTGACTCTGTGGTTGTGTGTGTGTGCGTGCGCGCGCGCCAGCGTGCGCATGTGTGTGTCCGCGCTATTTACGCGTAAGCTGCTTTTTCAGAGCCAGCTCCGTTGTCAAAGGGCCTCGGCCGCAGTGGATTCCTGTTGGTCTTCTCCGTTGAAATCGTCTCCACTCGATATTCCCAATGTTCAAAACCGCCACCACGCAGTTTGGGAAGAAGGAAAGATAATTATTGGAGAGCCTGTTTTACTTATTATACCAAAATTAAATCCTTTCCTGTTAAGTCCAACCTCAGTGGAGAAACGAGCCGCAGTAAATATCACAACCGCTCCAGGGATTAAAATATGGCATTGTATATTTGAACATAAACAGGTAAATATTGAACGATAATTGCCCGTTTGTTCACATTCTTCGGGCGCTTGGAGACGCGTCTGTGGCGGCAGGCGTCGCGCTATTCATCAAAGTAAGCTCCCATGGTTCTTATCAGGATTAAGGCACAGCGGCAGAGGTGCAGGGAATTGGAATTATACATTTCTTTGATGTTGTGCGGCTGTTGTGCGAGTGTGCGTGCCTTTACTTCGGCTTCACAAAGAATTCTATGAGGGCTCCCTCAATCTCCTGCGTCTTTAACCCCGTATAGGTTCCAGTTCCAGGTGTCCCTATATGTCTACAGCGGTCACTCCTGGAAATACATTTTAGAGGTGGCCCATTCTCTACATTTCATTTGTTTAGATGTAGACGCCTACCTAGCATTTGAAAGATTTCGCTTTTTTCTAGATTATGGAGACCAGTCGCAGAAAAAGGTTATTTCCTCGTGACACTTGTGTCCCAAGAGCAATTATGGACTGTTCACACCCAGCCAGACACCCTCTAACAGGCAACCACCCCAGTGTAGTTTTTTCAAACCCCACCACATTACCACCGTATTTTATGATGGGGGGTATTTTAATAAAAATCAAAAAAAAAAAAAAAAGAAAAAAAACGCTTTTCTCCTCTGTTTCTGCCTCTTATTTTTACTCTGGTCTAATCTGCAGAAATGTTGCCAGGACAATTTTGGTCCGTCAACTGCCGAATTGTTTTCATCTTTTTATTTGTTTGCCACTATTTTGCTTTCATCGAAACCTCACGCACCTCCTGCTGTTTTTGCTTCGATGGTTGAGTTTCTTCTCTTCTTCTCCTTCCTCTTTCTCCACGCTGCCTTTCTTGCATCATCTCCACCCATTCCTCCTCCTCCTCCTCCTCCTCCTCCTCCTCCTCCTCCGGGGGATCCCATGGAAATGTCTAATTGTTCCGAATTGTCTACAGTGAGCTTGACTAAATGACTCAGCGGCCATGTCAGCTGACGTGAAACTCGAATCCATTTCCGCCTCAGTTTGTCTGCATTCAAAAGCGTGTTTTTTTCTCTTTCTTTTCTCAGTCGTTGATAGGTCTACACGATGCCGAAGTCTGTTGCCTGTTAAGATGTCAGATGAAAAGCTACCGCTGCTACCCGGGTCCATTTCTATGCTTATTGTGATATTTGCACATCCTTCCTTTAGTGTGGGGGTTTACACTTGCGCCTTCGGAGCTTTTTTTTTTTTTTTCTTTGGCAGGAAGAAGTTGTTTAAAGAAGCAGAAGAAACGGAACACCAGCGCACACATTTATAATTTTGCAGAGCTAAAGTTTGACATCACACTGCTGACCTATTTAACCATTCTGCCGGGCCCGTCGAGAGGCAGAAGCCGTTTAAAAAGTCATAAAATATAAGTTTTTGTTGCGAATAACAATTTCAGAAACTGTCTTTGCTAACATTTGTGCTTCTTGTTTTGTCCTTTTTTTTTTTGTATCTCCTTCACAGAGCACGAAAAGCACCGCCTATGCAAAAGTACAGAATACATGAATCTTCACTTCAAAGTCAAATGGTTCCATAACGAATACGTCCGTGAACTGCCGGCCTTCAAGGGGGTTCCCCCAGAGTATTCACTGTAAGTGTCCTCCTTTGTTTTCGCGCGTCACACATTTTACAGTATTATTAACTACTACTAGGATTATATGTATATACACCATGGACATGGGTTGCTCTCATTAATCCAGATGGCAAAGGGGGTAGAAGGAAACTAAGGGAAAAAAATAGGTTTATTAAAAAAAAAAAAAGGAAAATCCCAAATAGCTTTAAGATGAGGAGAATGATCGTGCAATGGCCAAGAATGTCAATGCGATGCCTTTAAATATGGCTGAGATCAGTTCAGTCTGAATCTCTAAATCTGTGATATGAGCGCGTGTAATGCATTTTTTGTTGGCCCAACCTTTTTTTTCCAAATACGCTGACCACTAACTATTTTGGCTTAGCAAAATGAAAAGGAATGATTAGCAATTTTCAGGAGAGCCGAAATAGCTGCACTATTAACATATTGTCAGCAGGGAACACAATGCACCATTCCCATCATGCCAGTCTGTCAGTAACGACGCGCCCTTCCCATCACCAACACTGTCACTCAAACGCCATCTATAGCAGGATTGATTTTTTTTCCACAGGCACACACACGCACGCACGCACGCACACACAGACTTTTGCATCTGCCTGTCTCTCTTCCTCTATTGCCACACCCACATTATTTATTGGTTTACTCACCGAGCAGATGCCCTTAGCATCAGTACAAAGCCGTTTTGGGGGACATCCGTCGGCCCTGAGGACAAGCTCGGGCGCTATATTTAACAAACAAATGGCAAAGTAAAACAGGCAGATCAGCATACCAATCAAAATCACAAATCCACTAACGGCTACGTTCTCTACCCGGCCTATCCGTCCTGGCTGGCCCCGTCCTTTGCCGTCCTCTGTCTGAGCATGTCCGTCTAATCTGTCCACAAACTGAAACAGGATATCAAGGCCTGCGAGGATCGCAGCCTTGGCCGAAATTGACGGCTCTTCTTAAACACAGTGGTTCCCCTATACGCTTTAAATCAGAGCGCCTTGCTGTCATGTAGTGACCCCTCACTCATCCGATGCTCCAGACAGACGAAATGTGATTCGACTCCTCAATGATGGCAGATTTTTCTCTGTTAGGTGGTTCGAGCCATTTGTCATTCAGTGGCTTGCTGAGAACGAGGACGTTGCCATGGACTTCGTGAATGGAGCGCTGGGAAGGGACAAGAAAGATGGAGTGAGTACCACACGAAACGTGCAGCTTGATATGTCTTCGCCACACTTCCAACGACCGAATTTACCTCTTGAGAAAATGACTGAGGGATTAAAGAAGAAGAAGGGATGAAAATGTCAAAACAGGAAGGACACAGGTTTTTAGGGTGGCTAAAGGCTCCGAGGGATACCAGGCAATAATGAGAGGATATGTAATAAAGCACCAGAAAACATAATTGGCACAGACATTATTGTAACATGTCAATGCATATACACTCATATTTATACATTTTCAGTAATTGGTATTGGTTCATGAAACGTTCTCCTCGGTGCCTGAAGTTCTTGAAAGGTCTTGAGATTTGAGACTTTTTTTTGCTCCTAATCTCTCTCTCTCTCTCTCTCTCTCTCTCTCTCTCTCTCTTTTTTTTTCTTTCTACAGTTTCAGCAAACCTCGGAGCACGCCCTCTTTTCCTGCTCGGTGGTGGACGTGTTCACTCAGCTAAACCAGAGTTTTGAGATCATTAAGAAGTTGGAGTGTCCAAACCCACAGGCTCTGGCTCACTTCATGTGTCGCTTCGCAAAGGTCATTATCTTCGATCTTCGATGGCTCCCCAATGCACCCCGATAAGCTCTGCGGAGAGTAATAACTCCCCCTTTAAATAGTTTGCCATTGATCGAACGAGGCCCATTGGTATCATTATTATGTTTATTATTATGCGGTATTAGCTTCTGACTTGTTAAAGATTTTAAGGTCGGGGGCTTCCATGATAGAACAGATAGCAAACTGTAATTGTGAACCGCTCTCTCTCTACCCCTGTCTGCAGACGATCAACAAAGTTCTCCTGCAGTATGCAGCAATCATATCCAAGGACTTTCCATTGTATTTGAGTATGGAGAACGTGGTGAGTGCCCACTCAATGTCCGCAAATGTCAGATCGCAGAGCCCGCCTTGAGCTCTTTTGCTGGAAATACAGATGCGGAAAGTCAGATGATGCAGTGTCATGCTCAGACTCTATGAAATCTCTCTCTAACCGTCTCGATAAACCAATGTCCGCCACGACTCAATTCCCAGCCCAAAGCTGATGCGTAACATCATCGTCGGCGTTTTCTGGGCCGTTTCATCTGATGGATGACCCGACACTAATGAGCCACATTGGACTTGAAATTGCATTGAGACTTGACAGAAACGGTACTAGAGGAGCAGGCAGATGTTTCTTTACGTTGGTGACAAGTCTCGATACAGCCGTGACAAATGTCCCTTGTTGCTACCGCACTGAAGATGATGACAGTTGATGGGGGGGAGGGGGGGCAGGAAATAGCTCGATAAGGGTTGTACAGTAGCAGGATTACATTCAATCATGCATAATCTCTCATATTTGTCAGACTGCCATGATGTGCAACATGGCCTACGACCTGAAAACACCATGAGGTGACCTCTGTTTTTAGATCCACCATTGCCACTTTGGAGCAGTGTTTGAGCGATCACTCATTGTGTGTATCTCACAAGTGCGCACAACCAGGTGTGCATGTGCAGGTGACGCTGTACAGAGTCGCGTTGCGATGCGCATCGGTGCGTCGACAAAAGCGGGGAAGAAAAAAAGAGTACATGCTGGTAAACACAGATATAGAAAGGAAAGGAGATTTGAATATTTTGTTATGAGGATGAATACAATCCACATGTTTATTAACATGGACATTTCTGATTTACAGTTTTGTGTTGTTCAGGGATTTTTTTTACTTCAAGTGGTAAACGTGTCCAATATTTTAAATTACATCAAACCCCTTGGAGATGGGACACCACTGCCCGTGAGGCTATGTCTTGTCTCTCCGCAAACGCTGCCCTGACAGGAATGCTTTCGTGAGCCCCAATAACATTTGCAGATAAACTGTATAGATTCTCATAATCTCCCCCCAGCGAATCCGTTTTCCGTACGTTTGAGTGGTCAAAGGCATTTACCATTTAATAGTGGACCAAAGCCTATTCTCATTTTTATTTTTATTATTATCCTTTTCACGAGACACGCAGTTTGTAAAAAAAGAAAAGAAAAATAGTGCGAGTCTGGTCCAGAGCAAGGCATTGTGTGCCGCTGCAGAGGCCCTGTTTGCTATTGGCTGCTTTATGAAACTCAGCAATCATCCTACTCTGGGGGGGGGGGGCTGTATAATTATCATTAGTGCTATCCATTACCACTGTCATCATTTGTGGGTGTTTTTGTCAGTTTTTTGGGGGACTGATAATGTACATAATGTGCAGCTGACTGAAGGAAAAAAAACTCCAAACCAAATTACACCGAGCCTCCATAAAGCCCAGTGTGATTAATGTCTGTCATCTGTTAAACTTCGTGCGGCGCTGAGAATCGATTAAAGCCTGATTCATCCACTGCGGACATTTCTCTCCCTGTTGTATTTAGTGTTGCATTTCCCCACTGACCGTAGGAGGCCTTGTATCCTTGTATGGATGATGGTGTCAGACAATCAAAGCGGGTGAAGTTGTACACTCGTTACAAATGTGACATTTCACAGTGTGTTTTTCAATGACACGCTACCTTCCTAACGTCACCATTTTTTCCAACGAGGGGGGTGCCAATAGATATAAGAATAGCACATATCAGGATCTTAACATCAAGGGGGTTTATTAGGTATTTTTATGTATACACATTCAAATTCATACACTTCAGCCAAACAACCCAATCATACAATGTTGTTCTACTTTTTCAGCCCTGCATCCTCCTCAACAACATTCAGCAGCTCCGTGTCCAACTGGAGAAGATGTTTGAGTCCATGGGAGGCAAACAGGTCTGTCTTTACCTACATATACGTGTCGACGCCTGCTGCGCGTGTGTGTGTTTCGAAGTTAAAAGGCAATGTACCTTAAAGAGAAAAGGGAGCAGTCCAAAAATATATATTTTTGGGGACTGATAATGTACATAATGTGCAGCTGACTGAAGGAAAAAAAACTCCAAACCAAATTACACCGAGCCTCCATAAAGCCCAGTGTGATTAATGTCTGTCATCTGTTAAACTTCGTGCGGCGCTGAGAATCGATTAAAGCCTGATTCATCCACTGCGGACATTTCTCTCCCTGTTGTATTTAGTGTTGCATTTCCCCACTGACCGTAGGAGGCCTTGTATCCTTGTATGGATGATGGTGTCAGACAATCAAAGCGGGTGAAGTTGTACACTCGTTACAAATGTGACATTTCACAGTGTGTTTTTCAATGACACGCTACCTTCCTAACGTCACCATTTTTTCCAACGAGGGAGGTGCCAATAGATATAAGAATAGCACATGTCAGGATATCAGGATCTTAACATCAAGGGGGTTTATTAGGCATTTTTATGTATACACATTCAAATTCATACACTTCAGCCAAACAACCCAATCATACAATGTTGTTCTACTTTTTCAGCCCTGCATCCTCCTCAACAACATTCAGCAGCTCCGTGTCCAACTGGAGAAGATGTTTGAGTCCATGGGAGGCAAACAGGTCTGTCTTTACCTACATATACGTGTCGACGCCTGCTGCGCGTGTGTGTGTTTCGAAGTTAAAAGGCAATGTACCTTAAAGAGAAAAGGGAGCAGTCCAAAAATATATATTTTTTATTATTATTATTATTATATGATATCAATTAGAATATCCCCTGGGCTTTAAACCATTCTCTGTCTCACTAAGGGACACCTCAGCTGGCCCTCTGCAAGGTAATTTGGAGTTTTCCCTGATCAGGGCTCCACTTCGAAATAAGTGCTGTCTCGTGGTTATGTGAATGATGGTATCAGATAACATCTAAAAGTGAAAGTGAGTTGACCCCCACACAACGATGTTCTCGGCTATGTACCTGCTCTTAAAACCCATCCGACATGAATTGGGAGTGGGCCAACTTCCCCTCTCTGACCTCTGCCGCAGTTCCCCAGCGACCTTCTCTGTACCCCACCACGATTTCCTCATCTCCAACACCCCCCCCCCATTGTGTACTACGTGTCCTAACATTTTTGTAATGATTGATTTCATCCACTTTTGGATCTGTGTTTTGAATGTGGAGCACCCTTGAAAACTACCCCTGTCCAACCTGTCCGTCTAACCTGAGAAGAAGTCTTCTCGGGACTTACACGCATGTTTCTCTCCAGTATCTAACGCCTGTCTTGCCTTGCGTTTTGTCTCCTGTCGTTGTGTCTTCTGTTTTTCCTCCCCCGTTTCCTTTCTGTACTCTCTCTCTCTGTCTCCAGGAGGAGGGGGTTGTGTCCTTCTGTAAGGTGTGTGCAATAGGACTTGTCAACACCCCTTCCCACCATTTTACCTCAACGGTTACGAGAAAAAAAAAAAAAGCACGCCCCCTCCCTCCCCCTCGTGCTCCTCCCCCCTTCCCCTCACCACGCCTCACGCTCCCACGCTTTTCACCCCCACCCCCCGCAGCAGCATGTGCCACAGAGCATATGGAATCTGAAATACCCATCAACCCTCTGGACAGGCTGTTCAAACTCAACATCCCCGGGCCCTCTGGGGGACGGTGGCTCAGCCCACCCGATTCCCAGTCCTTTTATGTAGCCTGTTTTTTTTTTTGTTTTTTTTTTTATCTGTCCTCCACCTCTCTCATCATGGCTAATTTAGAGGTGTAATATTTATTCTAGTTCGCTGTTAGCCACTCTTCCCCCCCTCCCCCCCTCTCACGCAAAGCGCAGAGTCAGAGGCTTCCCCCCCCCCCCCCCCCCCCCCTCACCACGCCTCACGCTCCCACGCTTTTCACCCCCACCCCCCGCAGCAGCATGTGCCACAGAGCATATGGAATCTGAAATACCCATCAACCCTCTGGACAGGCTGTTCAAACTCAACATCCCCGGGCCCTCTGGGGGACGGTGGCTCAGCCCACCCGATTCCCAGTCCTTTTATGTAGCCTGTTTTTTTTTTTGTTTTTTTTTTTATCTGTCCTCCACCTCTCTCATCATGGCTAATTTAGAGGTGTAATATTTATTCTAGTTCGCTGTTAGCCACTCTTCCCCCCCTCCCCCCCTCTCACGCAAAGCGCAGAGTCAGAGGCTTACCAGGTAGCTGGCTGCAGCTTTGATCATCTCGATCCATTACTCAGGCTGCAGCCATAAAAATGCTTCAGACGGGGGTTTTCAGACTGTGTTTAACGAGCTCCTCCAACACTTACAAATCTCTCCAGCTGTGCCCTAAGTTGAGGTGCTCCTGCTTCCACTCCGTTAGCAGATCTAGACCTGGATCACTCTCGGGCCATTATAGTCTGGGGAGTGAATAATGTGAAAATCTCTTCCGCATTCCAAGCCATTTCTCTTGAATGATAGCGATGCAGCTAAAGTGCATTTCTGGTCAAAGTCTTCCAATCATTCGTCTCTGCACAGTAGCCTATTCATTACAGTATATTTTCCTATCAGTAATGAGCTCACCGAGAGAGCCAGTGTAATTACCGGGAGCTGTTATCGTAGAATGACCAATAACAGAGATTAGCAATAATCTCTAGCACTGCCCACATTTATGGACTCATCGCAGGCTGATCTCCTCCAGATTGATATCAGGCTTTGTTTTGGGCGTCGCCCTGTTTTGCGAAAGTGCTTTTCTCATTTGGGTGACGGGGCTTTTACGTAACCTGTTATTTACCCGGAAACGTTGTGGCCAAACTATTTTCCTCGGCGACCACCTGCCAGGGAGTAGATATGGAATTGTTGAATCAGTGAAAGGGAAGCACAGCTGAGCTGCGGTTGATAGGCTGTCAGCCAGCGGAGAGTTTGCACAGCGTCGAGGGCCGCCAGTCAGCGTCGAGTGAGTGGAGCCACCACGGTGAAGCCAAGTGCGATAAAGATTCCTAAAATGTATTGCACTGAAGTTATATTTCCATAATGAAAAATCCCTTCCCCTATCCACTGCATTCAGTGATTGACATCATTTTATGATTAGACATATATAAGTGTGCTTATCGATGACTTAAAGTCGCTTCTGACGGTGCAAAGGGAGACCGATAGACAGGAGATATAAGATCTAGTCCTCGTACCCCATGTATAGTTAGCTAGGTACCAGTCATTATTGGATTCTCACCGTTGTATTGGATTCACAGGCGAACCCAAGATGGTTTCAAAAAGACATTTCAAAAAGACTGAATACGGTGGAGGCAGACGTAGAATAAATGCTTTTCTGACAGGACTGTAGTCTTTTTTGACTGAAGCTGCAGTTTACCACGCCGAGTCAGTATGGAATATTGTCCTCTCAGGATATGACAGGTTGCCTTGGTTTATCGAACTGCATGGTTAACTTCCTTTGCCAGCGTTTCCATTAGGGTACAGTGTTTGTCGGGGGGAAAGGGGGGGTGACAATCTCAATTTCCCAGACTGCCAGCCTGCAGATTATAGCCCAGTCTGAGACCTTCCCCGGGACAGGGGTGGGCTGATAAAAGACCATAGCCTACGGTATTTTTTTTTTTTTCTGCTAGGACTGGAAAAGATGTTATCCGTTACTTAAACACTGAAATAGCATCTATGGGCAATTTTCTATGGGCAAAAAATGTTTGCAGGCTGCGATGGCATCCATTGTCGTGACAGCAGTGGGAAGTGAGCATGTCGGCGAGAATTCACACACATTTTTCTAAATCTGTCTTACTCAGGCTGCAGTCAAAGACATGGAATAACAATGTCCGCGGAAGGTTGAGTTTACCCATCCGCTCCCCCGGCTGAACCATCCGCCATTCAAATTGTGCGAGATGAGCGGCTCCGTGGCTCAGCTTATCGGTTCCAATGCGACGAGCTGTCGTGCATGTAGCGCGGTGTCCCAACCTCACGCATCCATCCCAGGCACTGAGCCTCCGCAGCGTGCCATCTCCACCCCCATCCAGAACATCAATATTTGTACACATGTACGCGGCAATCGAAGAAGTGCGAGACAAATTGATGCAGGTACTGGTACAAATGCCCCCCCGCGCAAAGCACACGGGCGAAAATGCAGCGCAAATATCCGATATCCACCCCATGCACCCTCCCAGCTCATGCTCAAAACCACAGATGAAACAACTCAAACCTGTGCACATCTGCACATCCATCACATGCATATTTATAGCCCAGCAGGAACCCAACACATACCATGCATGGGCACACAGAGGCTGCGGAGACACTTGTGAATGTTCCCCCCTTAAGATGAAAAGTCACTCGGGACATGAGCATCGATTGATAGAATCCCAAGACGAAATGTAGACAGACATATGACCGTCACCCTCGTGCCCCGAGATAAAACTGGCTGACGGCATTCTCTGTTTCACCGCAACGTGTGTAGCTGTGCGCCTGTCGCTGACACCGTATCTCATGACTCTGCAAGCAGTCGTCATTGTGCTCGGAGGTGAGCCGGCCATTTGTATTCAGAACGTGGCTTGGCACAGATGGCAGGCAGAATGAGAGGGAGGCCACCGGCGAGGCAGGTTGCCCTCCTCTGTGCCTGTCCTCCTCCTCCTCCCCCCGCAACCCCCCCCTCCCCCCTTTGAGGCTTCCTCCTGAGTATCTAGCCAGTGCGGCCCCAATGCTACAGAGGTTGAATCATGTAGTGACTGTCTGTCTCCCGCCCACAGCTGGACGCGGAGGCCAGTGAGCTGCTGAAGGAGCTGCAGAATAAACTCAACACGGTGCTGGACGAGCTCAGCGGAGTGTTTGGCTCCAGGTGAGCATCACAGCGTGTGTGTGTGTGTGTGTGGGTGGGTGTGCGTGTGCGTAAGGGGAGGGGGGGGATTATTCTCATTAGGGTTAATGACTTTATTCAAACAAATTGCAGAAACTGCTTAGTTACCCGCAGAGGTAATTGACTCGAGCGCCCAACTGTGCACCGTGCGTGGAGAGCACAGCGAGTTCCGAAACATTTCCGCCCGAAATAAAAACGCGCCCACTCCTGCGCCGCGCATGTTTTCCATTGATCGCGCCCCCCCCCCCCGCCTCGTACTAAGGGACGCGCCCGGCCAATTACGGTGGATTCAAGGGATTCTCGTGTTTGTTTGTTTTTCCCCGCAGCTTCAAACCCGTGATCGAGGACTGTGTGAAGCAGATGAACCAAGAACTGGTCCAGATGAAAGGGCCTGCCAAAGGGAGCAACGCCGCCATGGACGCGGAGACTGTCCTCCGCCCTCTCATGGACCTTCTGGATAAAAAGTGAGTCTATCAGAGCGCCAACATCGCGCCACGTGTCGGGCGGCTTTTGTCCCTTGTCCCACCCTCTCGCCATAAATTCAAGTAGTGGGATATTGCCGTTAGGTTTGACGGCATCAGAAGCGCGATTAACACCGACATACGGCGGCTATTAAACACTGAAAATGCAAAGACCCTCCACTCCAGCCCGTACGCCCACACCTCTTGAAATGAAGTGCCGTATATGCATAGAACTCGAGTACCGGCTTGATTTACAGATTTTTTTATGTGGGTTTTTATAGATCTGCAAGGCGGCAGGACCTTACATCCCATAAGAAGTATCGGCACACACAAATGTCTCTGCGGCTGCTCAAACATAATGCCCGCATTGATACAATGCAGAGAGCTGCATCGGGCGAGATTGTGTTTTGCATTGTGTTACTTCAACTGTCGGACAGTTAAAAAAAAAAAAGAAGGGACGAAAAATAGAAAAGACACCGTTCATGTTTCAAGCCAATAAAGCACCAGTGCAGGAGCCGGGTCCACACCATAGAGCAATGTTATTTTTTTATTTTTTATTTGTTTTGCGTCGGCACGCTGATCCTCTTTAAATAAAGAGGACCTGCAATTTTTTTTTTTTCAAGCAAATGCTCTTATCTGTTCCAATGCAGCTTCGTGGACCTTCGAGTAGGACGAGAAAAACCCTGGACTCTGACCTCTCGGAGTTCATTGCCAATACATGTATTTCTGTTTCAATTTGCATGAAAAAATATGACCGATTCAATAATTAAGAGTGTTTATCAGACAACATCTCCCATTATTCACGACTGTCTATTTATTCAACCTACATTCCGTATTTTCCTTTTGAGGCATTCTTGAAAGAACCATAGCGACGATTTGGTTCAGCAGAGCTCTGGGAGTCGCTTTCAACTATTTGACATTAAGGCCAATGGAGTATTACAGGGAATCCTCTTAATAATAGGAATGCCAAATCCCTCCTCTCGCCTCTCAGTCCCTGCTCTCACAATAGGCCAAGATTAAAGCATAAAGCTGCCGTATTCATTCCTGGAATCGCAGGTGTTTTATTTGTGACTTGATAGTTCTAGTCAGCAATTTGCCCTCACTTGGAGCCTTCGGCCCACGTTGGCTCAGTCCGAGGCGCGCGCTGTGAGTGCCGAGCTGACAAATGGCCCTTTCTTGCCGTTTCGCAGTTTGATGTTATTTGCCAAGATCTGCGAGAAGACGGTGCTGAAACGGGTCCTCAAAGAGCTGTGGAAAATTGTGCTGAACACCATTGAGAGAACAATTGTCCTCCCTCCGCTCAGTGACCAGAGTGTGAGTATGATCACTTATCTGTTTCTTTCCTTTTCCGTTGCCGGTTGCCCGCATCTGTCGGCACTCCGCGTGTGGAGTTTTCTTTCACATCGTTACTCTCTGAAATATTGAATGAACTCTCAATGGAACTTACACGTTTCAATGACATTTTTCTTTCTTCTGGGGAACTTGTTGGAATGAGGTCACATTCAGTTGGTTCCATAGGAGTTTTTCCTTCCCTTTCTTATCGTTTTTCAAATGATAAAATGTACCTATTTTTTTCCCCATATGTGTTTTACCAGGACCCTTAAAACATCTCTTTTTCCAATGGCAGGGTGCTCAGATGATCTTCAGCGCTGCCAAGGACCTGGGACAGCTGTCAAAACTCAAGGTAGTTTTCCACTCCGTCTCCGTCTTCCGTCGCCTCCATTCCCTATGCTGTCCAAAGTGATGTTTCGCAGCTTCGCCAAGCTGCCGTCACCTCGACGCGAATCCCCTGAGATCTCAATGTAAACGGTTCATCGGAGTCGATTTCAATATTTCAGACTCGCGCAGGTCCAAAAACACACCAAAAAATCCATCGGGGTGCATTTTTAAGGTATAAAAGGACGAACATACACCGGAGTCGTTGCGGCCACGTAACTATTGTCACTACAGTGCAGCAGCAACACAACCAGATGTTGTTTAATCCCCTCGGGCTCAGTGCGGTGAAGCATCGCAGTGGATCAGTCGTTGCTAGTTTCACCAACAACCTCTGCATGGCAGCACCTCAGGGAGGTATTTTAGCTTTTAGTCATGGGGGTAGCAAAACTCAACGGGTGTCAATCTGTTGCTTTATTTACACTCGTATTTTGCGGGGGACGTCCTCTGAGGCTATTATACATGGGCACACAGATGGGTGTGTTTCTGTCTACCTCCTAAATCATTCGAGTGCTTTATCATCCTGTCGTTCTTGTGGATTATGACTGATGTTCTTCAGGACGCCTACAATCTTCACGTCGGGCTGTTTTGGCTACAGCTCCAGTAACTTCTTCTTATTCGGGTAAATTATTATATCCCTGGCTGGAGAATAATTATTTTGAAATGACCTATAACATAATTGCACGTGCTAATTTGCACAGTATGCACAGACCATGCCAAGCAATTGAAATGCTGAATACTTATGGGTGTGTTTACTAAATCGTAGCCACCAACACCAAGTTTGATATTAGTCACAGCCATGTTGACACATTATCACCAGGTTTGTAGCTGAGTTTTTCGAAGCCCCATTTCATAAAAAATGCATGAAGCAATTTTGCCGTTGCCCTCGGAAAGTTGTTTTGTGAGATCAATTCACATATCAGTAAGATTCCAATTTGATATGACATAAGCCTGTTTCATTATTAGAGCTGGTGTGACACTGCAAGAATAACACTTATCAGACACTGTGGAGTTGAGATGACTGGGATCATGGCTATTTTTGTAAATTGCTCCTCGAGTGTGACTTATGTGGCAACGCTTGGGTTTGACGCGATCTGTTCCCCCTCCAGGACCATGTCATTCGAGAGGAAGCCAGAAGTCTGACTCCACGCCAATGTGCAGCCATGGACCTCGTGCTACCCACCATCAAGGTGAGTTCTGTGGGTGTTATGCTGTTGGCTGTACCGCAGGAGCCACATGGATGGTTAAACTTGACCTTTGTAAAGGACATCTGGCTGCATATGGCAGAGCGGAACACAGATATGCAAATTGGCTTACATTAGTATTTTATAACACACTTTTGTGGATTCTGGAACTTTTGTGGCTCATGTCACATGTCGAGGACACCATGGAGTGAAGTGTCATTGGCCTTCACCTTTTTTTTCGTTCTGATATACCCTTTATTTCTTTATCAATGTACATAGGTAAGTGTGTAACTAAGCAAGGGAAGCATTACGACGTGATGTGGAGTTTGATAAGGAAAGTTGCACACAGTATAACATACATAGATAATAGATAGGTATTAAATAGTAAAAAAAAAGTCACATATCTTATTTTTTTTTATATTAGATTCTTTTTAAAGTAAATAAATATTATTCAGCACTGTCAACTCGAAGTTGAGAAACACACAATCTTCGCCAATGAGCCTCCTCCCTGCTTGGGAAGCAAAATGGCTTAAACGTTTTTTGGAAAAAAAAAGCAAACCAAAGTGTGCAAATTAAAGCCCTGAAATTCTCATTAATATGTGCGAATATAGGGAAATGCTTGTATCCTCTCAGCAAAAGAAAGCAAACAATATGGCACCGTTAAATTACCACCAAATGACTTTTTATTGTGAGAGGGATATGAGGCAATTTCCAGACCAAGCCTCAGTTGCACAGGGACTCGTGGAGAGTTACGGTGAGGCGCCACAGGGGGAACGCTGCATCATAAAGAGCCGAGAAAACAAATTGATTCTGCTGTCTCCAAGGAAACTACCTGCAGGTTTAGATCAATCATGTAGCCTGAAATTCATCAATATTCCAATGAGTCCAAAACAGTCAATTAACAGTTGAGTAATGCTGCAGGTGGGTCGGCTGATCTGGCTGCAATAATCACTTTTGTTGTTTTTTTTTGTATCAGAATAAATGCCACTTTTTTCACAGATATAAAATATCAAAAAAAGAATAGAGAAGAGAATATGATCCATAAATTTGGTTGCATTCTTCATGTGTCAAAGACTACAGTCAAGAGAGGAGGGAATTTCGAATATTTCCAATACATATATATATATATATATTCTTTTTATGTTAAAATCACTTCACAGTGATGTCGTTAATTAGATTGTAAATAAGATGCAGCTTTATTTATTATTATTATTATTTTTTTTTTTTACAAATTAAAACTTTAGTTTCAATGCTAATTTGGGACACAGGGCATTAACTCGTTTAACTCGTAATAATAAACTCTCGTCAGCGTCACAAGCCCCCCCTCATGGGGGGGAGGGCTTGTGCAGCTGGCACACGTCGGTCAAATCTGGTGACTCAGAAGTCAGCAGTTAGGCCAACAACGATGCTGTGTCAAGTCTCCGCCAAGTACTGACCTGACACCGGTCAAAATTATTTACCAACCTCCTCCCTGTGGGGGCTTCGGGGTATGACATCTAAGATATGAACAAACCCTCCAATGACTCCGCGACCGTAGTGCTGAAAAACACAACAAGCAAAGAAGAAATAAAATACCTAAAAGCTTAGGTCGATGTCTTCCATTTGCTTTAAATAATTCTCGCCTTTCTTTTTTTTTTTTCCATACCATGCGTCCTGTCTGAATAAGATCACGGCCAAGCTCCCACCTTCCGTATGGGGGAGTGGTGACAGCGTTTGAAAAGAAAACAAAGCCCTGTGTGTCCTCTGCCAACAGGCTCATCAGCACAAATGCGCGTTAACCCCTCCAAGCAATTGGTTTCAGATTTAAATGCATGGTAATTAGCCACAGAAGTGGTTATTACTGCAGTGTCTTGTCAGGTCTCCCGGCGTGTCTTTGCTCCATCTTGCAAAAAAAAAAAAACGCGTACCGTCCACATAATGCTAGGCTATTTCTTGGCAAACAATGAGCTGCTGTCACGTGGCAACTCAAAAGAGGTGACCATCCCGTTCCCAAGCGATTTAAAGTTTCTGTTCACCTTGGAAAAATATAAAAATCAGCGAGTCTCTCTTTTTGACTCTGCAGCAATACTTCCACGCTGGAGGCAACGGGCTGAAGAAAACCTTCCTGGAAAAGAGCCCGGATATGAAGTCCCTTAAATATGCTCTCAGCCTTTACACTCAACCTACAGATGCCTTGATCAAGAAATATATATGCACCCAAACCTCTCAAGGTAGGAAACGCGTAATGCACATTTGTGGCTGCAGTTTATTTATGACATGTCAACAGCTTTCTACCATTATAATCATGTTGTTTTTTTTTTGTTTTTTGTTTTTTGTTTATAAATGAAAAGGAAAGCTTTATAATTAATAATGATCCATTGTCACTTTTCCGCTTTTATCTGTATTCCCTGAAAAATGGAAATAATGTAATTCCCGCCCTAGCCTGTTAACGTTCCACAGTGCGCTGTTTCCTCATAACTCTAAGCCCCCCTTTTCAATCTATTCTTTGGTCAGAATGTATATGTGGAATGGGCATTGCCGCAATTGCATCTATCCTCTCAGTGTGCAAGTCATTTGTCTGTTTCACTGTAAAAGAAAGAAAAAAAACGCACAACTAAGTTATCTGTGGCCTCTTTGCACCATACCCTGAAGGGTGTGAATGCTGCCACGCACTTTTGCTGTCTCCCTCTCTCTCTCTCTCTCTCGCTCATTAGAATCACATAAACACACTGTCATGACGAATTTAGGAGATGTAAGGTTTGCGTAGTGTAAATCCATACATATCTTATTATCTTCTAACTGTCTCTGTGATCGCTGACCCACATACAGGTGTTGTTTCTCATACATCCATCTCTATATGGAACCTTTTTTTTTCTCTCTCTCTCTCTCTCTCTCTCTCTCTCTCTCTCTCTCTCTCTCTCTCCCCCCCCCCCCCCCCCCCTCGCTCTGTAACAAAGCAGAGGTAGCTGTCCGGAGACATTGAGGAGGTAATTCAGTCCAGGGGGACATCGGGGCTTTAAGCTCCCGGTTGCCTCGATGTGTTTAGCCTTGCAGAAGGCTGCCTAGGCAGGCGGCAGGAAACAGAATGGCAATGTGGGGAAAAAAAAAAAAAAAAACAGTCAGCCAGTGGATGAATCAGCGCCACTGCTCTCGCTGACTGGCAGATGGGCATAAATGCGGTGTTTGTTTGTTGTTGTTTTTTTTCGCTGCGCGCTTTTAAGTGCGCTCAATGGCTTTCTCCTTCTTCTCCCTCTCCAAGCCTCTCTTCACATTCCTTCCCTTGCTCCGACTTCACACCGCGTTTTTCGCTCTTTATGTGAGGTGGTCTAATTTGATGTCTACAAGCGGAGGCGGTGAGGTGGTTGATGTGCATCCGGTCAGTAAACAGCGTGGGGGGTTGAGCTGATGCTTGATGTAGCACAGTGGTCGCCGTTTCATTAATCACCAACCCCTGCGCTCGGAGAGCAACACATTTAGACCAACACAAGCACTGGTCTGTCACAGTCATGCGTGCGCTTGGTTGCCCACGTGTCTTGTCTGTAAGCAAGCAGAGTTTGCGTGCGTCCGCTTTGCGCTTCAATAGAGGCAGGAACAAAATATGTTTTTTTTTATATAATAAAAAAATATATATATATGTTTTAATTGTAATAAAGGAAACTGCCTTTCCCCTTTTCTACAAGTCCGTTCCTCCCATTTGCTGTACTCCTTATTCTCTGAGTGTCGCATGGGAGTTGCAGTCCTGCGTGTCTTCGGGAGGAAGCCGGAGGGCCTGGAGAGAACCGGCCCGCTGCGGGGCGCACGGGTGCTTTACGTGCCGTTCATCTTATTTAGTGTCCCCACCTTCGGCTTCCACCCAAAAAAACCTAAAACAAACACAACCTATTTATTTATTGATTTATGACGCTATTTTAGCCGATGGCTGACGTGAGTGCTGGCGTGGCATCGCCCCCGTTAATTTCCCACAAGTCCATGGCTTAATTGTGCAACAGCGGTGTTTTTCGGCCTCTCCGAGCCTCTCTCTCAGGGCATCATTACAATAAATCACCAGGCTTGTTTCTTCATTACCGGCTATAATGGGCCCAGCGTGTTTGGCACGTATCGATCGGCGATTGGATCAACATGCCCCCTTCGTCATCGACACTGTCCTGCCAGCGTTCCAACGCCTGGTTAGGCGAAATGCACCGCAGTTTCGAGAGGCCTCTAAAATGGGCATGACTCCCTGTTTCAGGGAAAACAAGACACGTGGTCAACAATCAACTTAATTGTTCCCTGGCAACAGCCTGTCCTGGTGTGGGTGAAACTGTAGATCTGAAGAAACTATGGGTGTAGTAGGAAAAAAAGGGCAGTTCCTATCTCCTGTTCAATCTTTGTTTGCCTCCTCTTTTTTTTTTTTTTGCCTTTGCCTTTGCTCTGGTTGTACTATGTTTTTGGAACTCAAAAACAAAGGGATAGGCGAAATGCACCGCAGTTTCGAGAGGCCGCTAAAATGGGCATGACTCCCTGTTTCAGGGAAAACAAGACACGTGGTCAACAATCAACTTAATTGTTCCCTGGCAACAGCCTGTCCTGGTGTGGGTGAAACTGTAGATCTGAAGAAACTATGGGTGTTTGGTCTTTGTTTGCCTCCTCTTTTTTTTTTTTTTTTTTTTTGCCTTTGCTCTGGTTGTACTATGTTTTTGGAACTCAAAAACAAAGGGATGGATTTTTTTTGTTTCTTTTTTTCTTTTTTTCTTTCTTTCTTTCTTTCTTTCTTTCTTTCTTTCTTTCTTTCTTTCTTTCTTTCTAACCACCAATTACTTGGTGCTTTAAGTTTTTTTTTCTTCCACCATATGGTATATGAGTCTGGCTAGGAAATGGGTTTAAAACTGTGACTTTATTGTTTTCGTTTACACTCGCTGACTGCATGCAGTCAAATCCAAGCCTTTGTGTGTATTCCTGTTGCGTTACACATGTTGTTGCACAATCTGCCTCCCCCGCGGCCTTCTAACCAGGCTGATTATTTCATATTTCTTGTTTGTTTGTTTTTCTTTTTGTGTTTCTTCTTGTTTCGCCCGGAGCTAAAGGAAACTCTGGCTGAGCCTAGTGCTGCGCTGCCATGGGGTGGAAATGTATTCCAGTCCTCTCTTTTTTTTCCATAAGGTTTATGCTTTCGCACATAACAGAAATGACGGGGATCTCGCCTACTCAACCACAACAACAATCTGCACCCGCAGTTTTTGGAATCTGTCCTTTCGTCCTCTCTTCCCTTTGTTCCTGTTTCCTGATCCCTCGCTTTCTCCGGCAGGCATCCTGTGTGCCTCTCTCCTCCATTCTCGGATTTTCATTAAGACTCCATTCCAATTCTCCTGTCGCTGTTTTGGTGTGTGTCCAGGTCAGTCATCCAATGGATCGGTGGGGGAAGTGTCGATGCAAGTGAATCTCATCTCTCACCCTGGCACTGGAGAGCACAAAGTCGGCGTGAAGGGTGAGCCTCTTCCGATACACGGAGCCGCTTTGTCGTCATTTTCCATTCAAATGTATTCACACCTGTTCAAAGGCTCGTCGTGGACAGCTCGCGGTGGTAATCTCCTCTGTGCCAGAGTGCTGCTGGGACCCCCTGTCAGAAGCATTGCTGTAGTATAGTCCTGGAGCCAGTTGCGCGGAGAAAAAAAAAAAAAAAGGAATTAACATTTGAAGGATTGTTGATGACGAAATGAAAGTGGCTAATACGGAAAACCACAGCTGCGGGGAGTCGCACTCCAGGTTTCGCTGCGCTTCCTTCTGAGGCTGCGAAAGGAGTTGGAACCCAGCCACATCATTCATGAGATTCTTTGCTCCATTGGTTCGCCCACTACCTTGGATCAGGCCGAAAAATCTTGTCTTGGATTGAATGTAATAAATGTTTTACCCCGGGAGGACGCGGTGATGATCTGCTGCCATCTTTCCACCGCGCAACGCGAGATTGACGGTTCTTGTTTTGCATGAAATGTTCCAACGGCTATTCAATACACTGAAGTTACCATGAAGTGTGACAGGAGAATTGCGAAAACTTTGGTGACCCTTTATCATCTCGTCTAGCACCACCTGCAGGTGAAATAGTTCCTCCATTACTTTTATGTGCTCATTTTACTATATCTACTATGACAGGGTGAAAAGATTCAAAAATGTTTTATTGTATCTATTGTCGATGCAATTTTGACTGTACATTTAAAAAAAAACAAAAAAAAACACACTTTTCTTGGCCGCACACTGCAATCGCATTGCGGAAATGTATTTATCGTCCAAAGAATAGAAAGTGAAGTCTAGAATACGCAGGTTTTATAGGATGAGTGTGTTTCATAAGATTTTGTCTTTACTTTCCTCACACGAATTGATGTTGCTGATTCTCGTTTCCCCTCGCGTTCCTCAGTGGTCGCGGTGAACAACCTCATCTGGCAGACCAACGCCATGTTCCGTCCATTTGTAGAGGTCAACGCCGTGGGACCACACCTGGCCGACAAGAAGCGCAAATTCAGCACCAAGACCAAGAACAATAATTGGTCACCAAAGTACAACGAAACATTCCAGTAGTGAGTAATTCTGCCTCCTGTATTGTTAAGCCACCAAGTTTACAACGATTATGCAACATTTTATCGGCTTATGTTCAATCTACAGAACGGTGTGCGACAATCTATGCTGTACGCTGCCATTTCTCCAAAAGAGCGTTCAATATGATAACTGCACACAACAGTAACAGTAACTTTATAGGTATATAATAGATTTAGCTCAAGCCATTAGGGCAGCCCAAATATTGGTGCCTTTGGCTGCTGTCGCAGCTCTTCTACTCTATGCAATGAAATATAGGCAAGTTAAGAGTCGGTTTTATCTGTGAGCCTGTCCCCATGTTGACACTGTATTTTCCAAGCCAAGTAAAGTGATGTAGCCAAAGTGATCTTAGACTGAGTAGCGACACCAGCATGATCAGTACAAGCCCACTGCCATCTGCATATGGATTTAGTCCTGGCATTGTAAGGTGATGTTTTTATCCTATTTATTTTTTTATAGAAGCCGTTCATTTGCCGGGTATAATTAGAAAACAGATTTTGGGAGAAAAAAAAAAGGCTGGCTCAGAGTAATGACTCAATTGAGTGGACGCACTCATTTCATGCACAACGTGACTGAATAGTCACATCACGGCCACGCATGCATCCAGGGGGCGGCTTTTTCAGCGCGGAAATCTCTCAGCCGGTGACATTTTATTATTCAACTATGCACAATGCCGAATGGAAAGAGGGGCTGGCTGGCACTCGTGGACAGTTCTGCGGAAAGGGACTTTTCATGCTATTCATGAAGTTTGAATGATATTTGAATGTGCACAATTGACCCAACACCCATGCCCTTTTTTAGTTCAAAACGCGTTGTTACAGAACTGCAAAGTAATAATAATCTCCCCTCTCCACTTTGCTTTTGTCGTTTCTCTTAGTGTTCTGAGTAACGAGCATGGTCCCGAGGCCTACGAGTTGCATGTTTCCGTAAAGGACTACTGCTTTGCCCGAGAAGACCGCATCATCGGCATGACGGTCATCCAGCTCCGGGAGCTGGCCGACAAGGGCAGCTGCTCCGCCTGCTACCCGCTGGTCAAAAGCGTCGCCATGGACGAAACGGGCCTCACCATCATGAGGATACTCTCTCAAAGGACCAACGACGAGGTAGCCAAAGAGTTTGTGCGTCTCAAGACGGACACGCGCTCTGCGGAGGAAGTGTCGTAGTGTGCAGTGAAAAAGTGCAGTATTTAAAAAAAATAAAATAAATAAAAAAGAGTTGTGTTGTCTTAAATGATGGATAGACAGACAGAGAGAGAGAAAGACGGAGGAGAAAGAGCGGTAGCAGCAGTTGTTCCTACTGGATTGGAGGCTGGCAGTGGCAGGGGAATGAGATTGTCCAAAGAGAAGCAGAGGCGACCCTAACATGGCAAAGCAGTGGGAGAGAGAGAGTTGTGTTTGTTTGTTTGTTTTTGTGCATGTGCGTAAAACATCTGTTGGAATGTTCATTTTAAAACTACAGTATGTACAAGTGTTTACTTACCGTATGCTTACTATTAAGTACTATATTCTACAAGTTATGTTAACGAGACCTGAAATACCTTTTGTACAACATTTAGTCTTTTTGAACAGAGATTTGTTCCAATGAAGTGCCAAACCAGTGGATTAAAAAAAAAAACTAAAAAAAGAACAAAACCAACGTATATCAATTATGGTGAACTTAGTATGTTTGAAATTTGCTCGATTAAGTTGTCCGGTGTAAGTCATTTTTCTGACCGCGTGGCGTTTTTTGATTGTCGCAAAGCTGTTCATTTTGCACCCTTTCGTTGTTTTGTTTTTTTTTCTCTCTTTTTTTTTTTTTTTTTTTTCGGGCTTCGCGTTCTTCCACACAGCACTGGTGTGCACGTCCTCTTCTCGGTCATGTCTCTCCCATGATTCCACAGTGACCGCCGAGCAGGGTCCTGTCCCCTTGCCTTCAAACTGTTTGTATTTTAAGTCGACCTGAAAATAGACCATGTTTTTTTAAATGGCGATGACTGCTATGTAAACCTTCATAGGTGTTTGTAATTTTATAACCATGACAACAATGACGACAGCCTCCAGTGCTAACGGTCTTAGCTGCCGGAGAAAGGTCAGAAAAGGATGGGGATTTTTTTTCTCTTTTTTGGGGGGGGGGCTTTTTTTGTTCCTTGTTTTTTTCGGCCATCGGCTTCCAGCCTTTCTGAATGACCACTGTGAACATGAGCTTTGGAAGGCAAGCTTACATCCAACATTGCTGACAGTTTGATATTGTTTCATATTTTTCCGCTAACTTTGCTCCTGATAAACTGCCAAAGTTACTTAAAATCTTTGTACAAAAGCAATCCATTACATGTATGTAAATATTTATGTACATGTGATCTATTCCTTTTTCAATGCTTACTATTTGATTGTTGATAGGGTGGTAATAAGATTTTATTTTTTTTATTTCCTGTGAAGCTGTTGCAAGGGTTGCACATGTTACTTTACACATTTATTTATATCAGCTTCTATCATTGGAATTATTTTTCTTCATAAAGGAAAGAGTCTAACATTTGGTAAATATGCAACATTCCTATGTATTGCACTGATGGCGAATTGTATGTCATGTAAATATATTTAGTGAGATATTGTACAAAAGTCTACTTTTCTTCAATGTGCATAAAGTATGTGCAAATGTGGTAAGACATCTGGGTCCTTCTGAACAGTCGTGCAGTAAGTGTTCCCTTTAACACACAATGCAATATTTGTCATTTAGGAATTTTAAGGCAGAGTAAATGATTGAATTTTTATTTTTCATACGAAAATATTGATCAGACTTGGCACGGAGCCCCAAAACGCTTAACAACTTTTTCCGCAAGTGCATTACCACTCTTTAAGAGCTTCAAACACATTTTGCGGTTTTAACGGAAGCATTTTCCCTTTTTGCTCTTCAACCACCACCTTAAAACCACCTTCAATCTCCGTACTATAGGAAATGTAATTGCCAATGCGAGAATGTAAAAGGATCATTCACTGACCTAAAGGCCTCTCTCAAAATAGCTTTTGAGGTATTAATTTTCCAAAAATCCTTATAGCATCTTATGTACCAAAAATACAAACATTTGAAAATGGCATCCTCAGTCCTATTGACCAAAGATATTGTTTTCACGATGAATTTCCAACTGAACAATTTCCTTTCCACCCTCAGTGGAGAATTGTCATAGGTGTCTGCACAAGGCAATTTAGTTTCAAATGTGTTCCCTTTTCATCCACAGATACCCCGACCAGATGCTGTAATCCTTTGCACAAAGCATTGAGGCTTTGTGAAAGATTCTATTTTCTGCGTTTTCGTGGTGTCTGGGAGGAGTGTTTTCAGATCAGTTATGCTCTACTTACTCGCTCAACACCCATAGGAAGAAATACACTTCTGTGGCAGGAAATATTCCCATAAAAAATTCATCCAGCAAAACCGTAATGCCCGTTTTTGTTTTCTGTTTTTGACATTTTTGAATGCCCCCTCAATAAAGTTAGAGAAGTCAACTGCATGCTCTAAGTAGACTGATCACAGACTCAAGATGGTTAATTTGTATTTGTTATGCCGTGTTTTCACTCTGCTGCTTGTGGTGTGCACACATGCAGCCACATGACACCAGCAGCCTCCAATCACATCGTTAGGCTGACTGGAGTGAACCAGGAAGAAAGAGGGGGAGGGGTAGATGGGGGTTTGGGGTTTTTGTTTGGCATTTGTTTAGTTAATTACACATTTTGTTTTAGCCTGTGTTAGTTTGTGGGTGGTGTATATTGCATGTAGGGTGTAGGGGAAGTTACATTAATTTTTAAAGTAAGCTGGGGGAGTGGCTTCCTGCTTTCACAGGCAGGGTGGAGACTGAGAGTGTGAGAAGGCCAGGTGCATGATCAGTGTTTGTGTGTCTGTGAGGGAACTGGGCAGGTTGTGTGCCCTGTGCTGTTACTGCTGCTACTGTTGTGATTCATTTGCCCCGGGTGGACCTAGGATTACCACCGTCAAAACCCCACATTTGGTGACATAAGTGGGATCCAATGTGGCCAGATTGAAGAAGTAAAGCTTTGAGAGCCCACGGCATGGGACTTGAAGCCCCAGCCGAGCGATCAAGGACAGAGGGGTTCGAAGACAACATGGAAGAGGGGAGGGAACCCAGGAGCCGGCTGACAGGGACTCAGTTACTGGCATGCTGCAGCAATGCCTTCGCCTCCAACCTGGCTTAAGTGACAGGTGGGGGGGTGGGAGTGAAACAGGACAGAAGGTGGCGCCAAATGCAGATTGAGGTGACCCCAGGAAGGGGAGCAGCAGCTGCAGATGTGAAAAGGTCAGCCTCAGCTGAGCACAGGAGCACCAAAGACCAGATCAGCGAGATCCTCATCGTCCTGGAGCAGCTCTACCACTACCCGACTCCTGGATCTGAGGCCCTCGGTGAAGGAAGGGGAATCCAGAGTCGGCACGAGCTCCACAGGGGCCCAGCCCTGCCCGGGGTAGGTCATTGGGGTCCGTGGGTGGAGGTGGTTCTAAGGAGCCAGAGTCGACTAAACCTGTAGTTCCATTCAAAACAAAATCCTCTGCATCTGTTTTGACAGTTTCGGAGGACATGCTATAGCATGACTTTTTTTGACAAATTTTGGACGTTATACTAAAATATGACATTTTTCCTTTTCTTTTCACCTCTCCCATATTTCTTTCCATTGCTGACATCCCTATGCATGTTTCAAGTGTTTTTTATTTTTTATTTATTTTTTACTTTTTTGGACGACATGCTATATTATGACGTTTTAGTCAAATTTTGGACTAAATGCTATTCTATGACGTTTTTCACAATATTTTCACCTCTACCATATTTCTTTCCATTTCCGACGACCCTATGCATATTTAAAGTGTTTTTGAAATGTTAGATTTCTTTGACATTTTTGGACGACATGCTATAGTATGACGTTTTTGTCAAATTTTTGACGCGTGCTATAGTATGACTTTTTTTTTCAAATGTTGGACTACATGCTATTCCATGACGTTTTTCACTTTTTTTTCACCTTTACCATATTTCTTTCCATTACCGACGTCCTTATGTATGTTTCAAGTGTTTTTGAATGTTTTGATTTTTTTTGACGTTTTTGGACGACATGCTATAGTATGACGTTTTTGTCAAATTTTGGACGACATGCTATAGCATGACGTTTTTCACTTTTTTATATTATTATCACCTCCACCATATTTTTTTCCATTGCTGACATCCTTATGCATGTTTCAAGTGTTTTTGAATTTTTTGTTTTTTTTGACGTTTTTGGACGACATGCTATAGTATGACTTTTTTGTCAACTTTTGGACGACATGCTATACCATGACGTTTTTCACTTTTTTCACTTTTTTTTCACCTTTACTATATTTCTTTCCATTGCAGACGTCCCTATGCAGGTTTCAAGAGTTTTAGATTTTTCTTATTTTTTTGACATTTTTTGACGACATGCTTTAGTATGACTTTTTTGTCAAATTTTGGACGACATCCTATAGTATGACTTATTTGTCAAATTTTGGACTACATGCTATTCTATGACGTTTTTCACTTTTTTCTCACTTTACCATTTTTCTTTCCATTGCCGACGTCCTTATGCATGTTTCTTGTTTTGTTTTTTTTGCGTTTTTGGACGACATGCTATAGTATGACTTTTTTTTCAACTTTTGGACGACATGCTATTCTATGACGTTTTTCACAATATTTTCACCTCTACCATATTTCTTTCCATTTCCGACGACCCTATGCATATTTAAAGTGTTTTTTATTTTTGTTGACGTTTTTGGACGACAGGCTATAGTAAGACTTTTTTGTCAAATTTTGGACTACATGCTATTCTATGACGTTTTTCACTTTTTTCACTTATTTTTCACCTTTACCATATTTCTTTCAATTGCCGACGTCCCTATGCATGTTTCATGTTTTGTTTTTTTTGTCGTTTTTGGATGACTTTTTTGTAAAATTTTGGACGACATGCTATAGTATGACTTATTTGTCAAATTTTGGACTACATGCTATTCTATGACGTTTTTCACTTTTTTCACAATATTTTCGCCTCTACCATATTTCTTTCCATTTCCGACGACCCTATGCATATTTAAAGTGTTTTTGATTTTTCTTATTTTTTTGACATTTTTGGACGACATGCTATACTATGACGTCTTTGTCAAATTTTGGACGACATGATATTCTATGACGTTTTCCACTTTTTTCACAATATTTTCACCTTTATCATATTTCTTTCCATTGCCGACGTCC
>JAFBJU010000352.1:1160216-1206855 GCA_016785305.1 Colistium nudipinnis | reverse complement strand
TTTTGGACGACATGCTATAGTATGACGTTTTTGTCCAATTTTGGACGACATGATATTCTATGACGTTTTTCTCTTTTTTTCACCTTTACCATATTTCTTTCCATTGCCGACGTCCTTATTTATGTTTCATGTTTTTTTTATTTTTTTTGTTGACATTTTTGGACGACATGCTATAATATGACTTTTTTGTCAAATTTTGGACTACATGCTATTCTATGACGTTTTTCACTTTTTTCACCTTTTTTTCACTTTACCATATTTCTTTCCATTGCCGACGAAATTTTTTTTTTTTTTTTTTTTTTTTTTTTTTTTTTTTTTTCCAGCGTTTTTGGACGACATGCTTTAGTATGACTTTTTTTCAACTTTTGGACGACATGTTATAGCATGACGTTTTTCACTTTTTTCACAATATTTTCACCTCTACCATATTTCTTTCCATTTCAGACGACCCTATGCCTATTTAAAGTGTTTTTGAAATTTTAGATTTTTTTGACATTTTTGGACGACATGCTTTGGTATGACTTTTTTGTCAAATTTTGGACGACATGCTATAGTATGACTTATTTGTCAAATTTTGGACTACATGCTATTCTATGACGTTTTTCACTTTTTTCACTTTTTTTTCACCTTTACCATATTTCTTTCCATTGCCGACGTCCTTATGCATGTTTCATGTTTTTTTTTTTCGTTTTTGGACGACATGCTATAGTATGACTTTTTTTTCAAATTTTGGACGACATGATATTCTATGACGTTTTTCACTTTTTCACCTTTACCATATTTCTTTCCATTGCCGACGTCCTTATTTATGTTTCATGTTTTTATTATTTTTTTGTTGACGTTTTTGGACGACATGCTATAGTATGACTTTTGTCAACTTTTGGACGACATGCTATATTATGACGTTTTTCACTTTTTTCAGATTATTTTCAGCTCTACTATATTTCTTTCCATTACAGACGTCCCTATGCATGTTTCAAGTGTTTTTGATTTTTCTTATTTTTTTGACATTTTTGGACAACATGCTATACTATGACGTTTTTGTCAAATTTTGGACGACATGCTATTCTATGACGTTTTTCCCTTTTTTTTCACCTTTACCATATTTCTTTCCATTTCCGACGTCCTTATGCATGTTTCATTTTTTTTTTTTTTTTTTTTCGTTTTTGGACGACATGCTATAGTATGACTTTTTTGTCAAATTTTGGACGACATGCTATAGCATGACGTTTTTCACTTTTTTCACAATATTTTCACCTCTACTTTATTTATTTCCATTTCTGACGACCCTATGCATATTTAAAGTGTTTTTGAAATTTTTGATTTTTTTGACATTTTTGGACGACATGCTTTAGTATTACTTTTTTGTCAAATTTTGGACGACATGCTATAACATGACGTTTTTTACTTTTTTCACTTTTTTTTCACCTCTACCATATTTCTTTCCATTGCCGACGTCCCTATGCATGTTTCAAGTGTTTTTGAAATTTTTGATTTTTTTGACGTTTTTGGACGACATGCTTTAGTATGACTTTTTTGTCAAATTTTGGACGACATGCTATAACATGACGTTTTTTACTTTTTTTACTTTTTTTTCACCTCTACCATATTTCTTTCCATTGCCGACGTCCCTATGCATATAAAAAGCGTCTTTGAAATTTTAGATTTTTTTGACGTTATTTGACGACATGCTATAGTATGATGTTTTTGTCAAATTTTGGACGACATGCTATTCTATGACGTTTTTCACTTTTCTTTCACCTTTACCATATTTCTTTCCATTGCCGACGTCCTTATTTATTTTTCAATTGTTTTTGAAATTTTTGATTTTTTTGACGTTTTTGGACGACATGCTATAGAATGACGTTTTTGTCAAATTTTGGGTGACATGCTATATTATGACGTTTTTCACTTATTTACATTATTATCACCTTCACCATATTTCTTTCCATTTCTGACATCCTTATGCACGTTTCAAGTGTTTTTGATTTTTTAATTTTTTTTGTCGTTTTTGGACGACATGCTATAGTATGACGTTTTTGTCAAATTTTGGACGACATGATATTCTATGACGTTTTTCTCTTTTTTTCACCTTTACCATTTTTCTTTCCATTGCCGACGTCCTTATGCATGTTTCATGTTTTTTTTATTTTTTTTGTTGATATTTTTGGACGACATGCTATAGTATGACTTTTTTGTCAAAATTTGGACTACATGCTATTCTATGACGTTTTTCACTTTTTTCACCTTTTTTTCCCTTTACCATATTTCTTTCCATTGCCGACGTCCTTATGCATGTTTCATGTTTTTTTTTTTTTTGTTTTTTTTTCAGCGTTTTTGGACGACATGCTATAGTATGACTTTTTTTTCAACTTTTGGACGACATGTTATAGCATGACGTTTTTCACTTTTTTCACTTTTTTTTCATCTTTACCATATTTCTTTCCATTGCCGACGTCCTTATTTATTTTTCAATTGTTTTTGAAATTTTTGATTTTTTTGACGTTTTTGGACGACATGCTATAGTATGACGTTTTTATCAAATTTTGGACGACATGCTATTCTGTGACTTTTTTCACTTTTTTCAAAATATTTTCACCTCTACCATATTTCTTTCCATTTCCGACGACCCTATGCTTATTTAAAGTGTTTTTGAAATTTTAGATTTGACGTTATTTGACGACATGCTATAGTATGACGTTTTTTTTAAATTTTGGATGACATGCTATTCTATGACGTTTTTCACTTTTTTCACTTTTTTTTCACTTTACCATATTTCTTTCCATTGCCGACGTCCTTATGCATGTTTCATTTTTTTTTTTTTTTTTTTGACGTTTTTGGACGTCAAATTTTGGACGACATGCTATAGTATGACTTTTGTCAAATTTTGGACGACATGCTATAGTATGACTTTTGTCAAATTTTGGACGACATGCTATAGTATGACTTTTGTCAAATTTTGGACGACATGCTATAGTATGACTTTTGTCAAATTTTGGACGACATGCTAGTATGACTTTTTTCACTTTTTTCACTTTTTTTTCACTTTACCATATTTCTTTCCATTGCCGACGTCCTTATGCATGTTTCATTTTTTTTTTTTTTTTTTTGACGTTTTTTGACGACATGCTAAAGTATGACTTTTTTTTCAAATTTTGGACGACATGATATTCTATGACGTTTTTCACTTTTTCACCTTTACCATATTTCTTTCCATTGCCGACGTCCTTATTTACGTTTCATGTTTTTTTTATTTTTTTGTTGACGTTTTTGGACGACATGCTATAGTATGACTTTTGTCAAATTTTGGACGACATGCTATATTACGACGTTTTTCACTTTTTCAGATTATTTTCAGCTCTACTATATTTCTTTCCATTACAGACGTCCCTATGCATGTTTCAAGTGTTTTTGATTTTTCTTATTTTTTTGACATTTTTGGACAACATGCTATACTATGACGTTTTTGTCAAATTTTGGACGACATGCTATAGCATGACGTTTTTCACTTTTTTCACTTTTTCACTTTTTTTTCACCTTTATCATATTTCTTTCCATTGCCGACGTCCCTATGCATATAAAAAGCGTTTTTGAAATTTTAGATTTTTTTGACGTTATTTGACGACATGCTATTTTATGACGTTTTTCACTTTTTTTTCACCTTTACCATATTTCTTTCCATTGCCGACGTCCTTTTTTATTTTTGAATTGTTTTTGAAATTTTTGATTTTTTAGACGTTTTTGGACGACATGCTATAGTATGACGTTTTTTTTAAATTTTGGATGACATGATATTCTATGACGTTTTTCACTTTTTTACATTATTATCACCTTCACCATATTTCTTTCCATTTCTGACATCCTTTTGCATGTTTCAAGTGTTTTTGAATTTTTTAATTTTTTTGTCGTTTTTGGACGACATGCTATAGTATGACTTTTTTGTCAAATTTTGGACGTCATGCTATTCTGACGTTTTTCACTTTTTTCACAATATTTTCACCTTTATCATATTTCTTTCCATTGCCGACGTCCCTATGCATATTTAAAGCGTCTTTGAAATTTTAGATTTTTTTGACGTTATTTGACGACATGCTATTCTATGACGTTTTTCACTTTTTTTTCACCTTTACCATATTTCTTTCCATTGCCGACGTCCTTATTTATTTTTCAATTGTTTTTGAAATTTTAGATTTTTTTGACGTTTTTGGACGACATGCTATTCTATGAAGTTTTTCACTTTTTTCACAATATTTTCACCTTTATCATATTTCTTTCCATTGCCGACATCCCTATGCATATTTAAAGCGTCTTTGAAATTTTAGATTTTTTTGACATTTTTGGACAACATGCTATAGTATTATGTTTTTGTCACATTTTGGACGACATGCTATAGCATGACGTTTTTCACTTTTTTCACAATATTTTCACCTCTACCATATTTATTTCCATTTCTGACGACCCTATGCATATTTAAAGTGTTTTTGAAATTTTTGATTTTTTTGACATTTTTGGACGACATGCTTTAGTATGACTTTTTTGTCAAATTTTGGACGACATGCTATAACATGACGTTTTTTACTTTTTTTACTTTTTTTTCACCTCTACCATATTTCTTTCCATTGCCGACGTCCCTATGCATGTTTCAAGTGTTTTTGAAATTTTTGATTTTTTTGACGTTTTTGGACGACATGCTACAGTATGACTTTTTTTCAAATTTTGGACGACATGATATTCTATGACGTTTTTCACTTTTTTCACAATATTTTCACCTTTATCATATTTCTTTCCATTGCCGACGTCCCTATGCATATTTAAAGCGTCTTTGAAATTTTAGATTTTTTTGACGTTATTTGACGACATGCTATAGTATGACGTTTTTGTCAAATTTTGGACGACATGCTATTCTGAGGTTTTTCACTTTTTTCACTTTTTTTTCACCTTTACCATATTTCTTTCCATTGCCGACGTCCTTATTTATTTTTCAATTGTTTTTGAAATTTTAGATTTTTTTGACGTTTTTGGACGACATGCTATAGTATGACGTTTTTGTCAAATTTTGGACGACATGCTATTCTATGACGTTTTTCCCTTTTTTTTCACCTTTACCATATTTCTTTCCATTGCCGACGTCCTTATTTATTTTTCAATTGTTTTTGAAATTTTTGATTTTTTTGACGTTTTTGGACGACATGCTATAGTATGACTTTTTTTTCAAATTTTGGACGACATGCTATTCTATGACGTTTTTCACTTTTTTTTCACCTTTACCATATTTCTTTCCATTGCCGACGTCCTTATTTATGTTTCATGTTTTTTTGATTTTTTTTTTGTTGACGTTTTTGGACGACATGCTATAGTTTAACTTTTGTCAACTTTTGGACGACATGCTATAGCATGACGTTTTTCACTTTTTCAGATCATTTTCACTTCTACTATATTTCTTTCCATTCCTGACATCCTTACTAATGTTTCAAGTGTTTTTGAATTTTTTTATTTTTTTGTCGTTTTTGGACGACATGCTATAGTATGACGTTTTTGTCAAATTTTGGACGACATGCTATTCTATGACATTTTTCACTTTTTTCACAATATTTTCACCTCTACCATATTTCTTTCCATTTCCGACGACCCTATGCTTATTTAAAGTGTTTTTGAAATTTTTGATTTTTTTGACGTTTTTGGACGACATGCTATAGTATGACTTTTTTGTCAAATTTCGGACTACATGCTATTCTATGACGTTTTTCACTTTTTTCCACTTTTTTTTCCACTTTACCCTATTTCTTTCCATTGCCGACGTCCTTATGCATGTTTCATGTTTTTTTTAATTTTTTGTTGACGTTTTGGGACGACATGCTATATTATGACGTTTTTCACTTTTTTCAGATTATTTTCAGCTCTACTATATTTCTTTCCATTGCAGACGTCCCTATGCATGTTTCAAGTGTTTTTAATTTTTCTTATTTTTTTGACATTTTTGGACGACATGCTATAGCATGACGTTTTTCACTTTTTTCACAGTATTTTCACCTCTACCATATTTATTCCCATTTCTGACGACCCTATGCATATTTAAAGTGTTTTTGAAATTTTAGATTTTTTTGACATTTTTGGACGACATGCTTTAGTATGACTTTTTTGTCAAATTTTGGACGACATGCTATATTATGACATTTTTTACTTTTTTCACTTTTTTTTCACCTCTACCATATTTCTTTCCATTGCCGACGTCCCTATGCATGTTTCAAGTGTTTTTGAAATTTTAGATTTTTTTGACGTTTTTGGACGACAAGCTATATTATGACGTTTTTCACTTTTTTACATTATTATCACCTTCACCATATTTCTTTCCATTTCTGACATCCTTATGCATGTTTCAAGTGTTTATGAATTTTTTATTTTTTTTGTCGTTTTTGGACGACATGCTATAGTATGACTTTTTTGTCAAATTTTTGACTACATGCTATTCTATGATGTTTTTCACTTTTTTTTCACCTTTACCATATTTCTTTCCATTGCCGACGTCCCTATGCATGTTACATGTTTTTTGATTTTTTTTTTGTTGACGTTTTTGGACGACATGCTATAGTATGACTTTTTTGTCAAATTTTGGACGACATGCTATTTTTCAACCCTTGATATGTCATTCATTTTATTTTTAGTCATATAGTTTAGTATATTGTTAATATTTCTGGAAAGAAATACAAGGACACTAATTCAGTACAACAAAAATATTTTTAATATACTACTTTACCGATCATTCCAATGATCAATCAATCTGTCCATTAACTTTGCTTTTTTTTTTGCAACTCTTTCATTGTTTGCTCAAGTCATGTTAAATTATTGGGCACATCATATAAAGCTTGTCATATTCATTCTTCATTCAGTAACAATAAATTAATGTTAAAACACATTTACATGGGAAGACTTGTTGAAAGGAGGATGAGCAGCTGCCTGGAATTGGTAGAGAGAAAGAAAGACAGGAAGAGAGGAGCAGAAAGCTGGCCGTCCATCTAAAACCAAAAAATTAATAAAATAGTAATGATGATTTGAATTATCTCGGGGGGGGGGGGGGGGGGGGGGGGAGCAGGAGGTTTTTAGTCACACATCCAGGTGACGTCTCTTGCTGAGTTTCTACGCCACGTGCTGAATGAAATTCCTATAAAAACAGACAGAGAGGGAAAAACAGGACAAGAGGAGACAAATTAGTAACAAGTATTAAAGAGATATGAATATATACATATCCCATAATAACCCTTAATACCCTATTCTATTTCAACAGGTAAGGCTGTAGGTTCATGAGCAGGAGACTCAAGCACGGTTGTGGGTTTGCTTCCCACTGGAGCACACAAAAACTGTGTGCTCCAGTGGGAAGCAAACCTGCGACCACGGCTCATGAATCTGACTTTTTCTCAAAATTTCAACAATCGAATTTCATTACCTATTTCCTATTGCCAGGGTTTACGAAATAGGTCCTGAAGTACAAAAAAACATGTATGTGAAGTTAGCGCACCTGGTTAGGATGTTGGAGACATGGTCGAGGATTGGAGTTTATTCGAATCGATTTTTGTCAAATTTTGGACGACATGCTATTTTTCAACCCTTGATATGTCATTCATTTTATTTTTAGTCATATAGTTTAGTATATTGTTAATATTTCTGGAAAGAAATACAAGGACACTAATTCAGTACAACAAAAATATTTTTAATATACTACTTTACCAATCATTCCAATGATCTATCAATCTGTCCATTAACTTTGCTTTTTTTTTTTGCAACTCTTTCATTGTTTGCTCAAGTCATGTTAAATTATTGGGCACATCATATAAAGCTTGTCATATTCATTCTTCATTCAGTATCAATAAATTAATGTTAAAACACATTTACATGGGAAGACTTGTTGAAAGGAGGATGAGCAGCTGCCTGGAATTGGTTTGGTAGAGAGAAAGAAAGACAGGAAGAGAGGAGCAGAAAGCTGGCCGTCCATCTAAAACCAAAAAAATAAATAAAATAGTAATGATGATTTGAATTATCTCAGGGGGGGGGAGGTTTTTATCTCAGGGGGGGGGGGGGAGCAGGAGGTTTTTAGTCACACATCCAGAAAACCTATTTCCTATTGCCAGGGTTTACGAAATAGGTCCTGAAGTACAAAAAAACATGTATGTGAAGTTAGCGCACCTGGTTAGGATGTTGGCGACATGGTCGAGGATTGGAGTTTATTCGAATCGAACCCACGACCATGCATGAGCCTCCCGCTCATGAACCTACAGCCTTACCCGGTGAGCTACCGCAATGTGTGCATTTCAAGACCAATTTTAAAGTGTGACACTATTTTTTGACAACATACTATACAATGATATTTTTTCCACTTTTAACATTTTCTTCACCTCTATCATATTTGAAAATGTCTGACATTCCTATGCATATTTTGTCATTTTAATTGTATTTTGACATTTTGGACAACATACCATGCTATAAAAATGGTCATAGTATAGTCAACTGCCAATTGTCTGACCTAGACTGTAGGATGCCGCTGGACGGTCTCCCTTTTGACAGAGTGGAGCAGGGCTGCACGGGTCTTCCTCGCTGTTTTCTGGCAACAGGTGATGTTGCAAATGATGGCACCGCCAACTCGCTCAACTGGGATTGAAATGGGGGAGGTTGATACCCCAAACTGGCTTCTCAGGGGGTTGCAGCGCTGGTCACTGAGCTGTGTGCATCTTTGACTCCTGGAAGTTGAGAGTTCCCCCGGTTGTGGGATTGATCGTGGTCACACACACCGCAGAGCCGATTCTGGCTCTTGGTTTGCTCTCTCGGTCTGCCCGTTAGTCTGGGGGTGAAAACTGGAAGACAAATTAACAGCAGCTCCCAGAACATGACCAAAGGATTTCCAGACCTGCAAGTTGAACTGGGGACAGTGGTCAGGGATATGGAATACCTACCTGACTAGTATTAAACATGCTGGACCAGGAGACCTGATGTTTCACGGGCTGTGGGAAGTTTGTGGGGAGCAAGGAAATGCACTGCTTCGGAGAACCAATCAATAAGGTTTAGTATAACTGTGTTACCCTCGGAGACGGGCAAACCGGGATGACGGGGGAGACTGCTGTGAGCAGCAGCAGAACCTTGGACACAAGAGAGGTTGGGTTAATATCAAAGCGTATACACCGCAGGAATGAAATAACGAGGAGCCGTAACGTCTGTACCAGACTAGGCTACTCAACAAACTGGCGATGAGTGGTAAGCACAACCGGGGTATTGAACTGTAGCCGTCGATTAGTGGAATGGAATGAAGGTGAGGAGCAGCACAAGTGAATCCGCCGGAGGCTCCTCCCGGACAGAAAGGGGAGGAGGAAAAATACAAAGGGGGAGAAGGGGGCACCGCCGAACACAATGACTTTCTTATTCACATTTTTTTACTTTTTTTTTCAAATTTACGGAAGATATACTATTTCACTTTTTTTCCCCTCTTTAACCTATCGGTGACACTTCGGATCTGTGTTTCTCGATGAGCCTGCTACACCTCCTGACATTAAACAGAGTGAAATCGGGCCCACTGCCACGATCAGGAAATAAGAGCCACCCTTTAAAGCACAGAGGTCAACACTACACTTGTATCGTACCGCCACATAAGCACAAGGAGTGATTTAATAGTCAATAGACACAGCGCGGGATTTCTGCCGTGGCTTTGATGCGCAGGACCACCGCCCGGGCCTTTTTGACGGAGATAGATGAGATGTTGAACTGAACCATGACACTGAGCAGCCAAGCGTTAAAGGGAAGAAAGCTGTAATTGCCTCTGCTGGTTGACAACACACATGACAACGCACACACTAAATATTTCCTTCCGCCTTAAAACAGTCTCTCCATGCAGGTTTTGATTATAGCAGGCACCTGCTGCATCTGGAATCGTGGGAACAATCCTTGAAAATGGGGCTGTGGAAAACAACCCGACTGGGACCTTGAAAGAGGAACTATCTACACTTTAGTGTTTGTAAAAGTCCAGGGCCCCTGAATGAGGGGGGGGGGGGGGGGGGGTCCTACGCATTTGGCCCTCCGTTAACAAGCAGCTACTGTATATTCCCCAAGAGTTTTTTCATCTGCTATTTTCTCTCTATGCCTTGTCTCTGCCTGATAAACTGCTTTTCTGTGCCGAGAGAGATGTACGTTTCTGCCTCCTCTCTGCACTGGGCCACTGAAAGGCAGGAACAAACAAAACGCAGCCTTACTTGTATTCCTTACTCATAAATCAAGCGCATGATTTCAAAGAGAGAACAAAGGACACGGTTAGCACAGCAAGCATCTATTCCACTCCGTCTTTATCTCGTGGGACTCCAAGGAGAGGCTCGTATAAAAAACCCCTACACACTGGACTATATATATATCTTTCTATCCATACAGCTGCAAAGCAGCTCTCTTTCAAATCTGAAAGAAATATACAATATCTTCAATCTCAATTTTAACTCAAGTAAGAATGGGATTTATCACGAAAGAGTGTCAACCGCAAGTCTCCTCTGGGAATTACAACACCTCTCAGTGGTATGTGTGTAGTAGCGATGACACAACATACAGCCCTTAGACTCGCACCATTCGATATAGAGCTATGGGAGGGCATGGCTTTCGGTTTCGCCTGTTGCAATGAAGGAGCTCCTTGCGCCCGCCTAACACAGCCGTTCTCCCCCCCCTGTGAATCCAAGCTGCCAGCCCCGCGTTTACTGTGGACAATAATCCGCGAGCAACAACACTTTGAGGGCGGGAAAGCTCACAGCGCTGCAGGTAGTGGGTCTGAGCGGGGGAGGAACTGAGGGAGGAGACTCCTCCAGCAAGGCCATCTGTTCGTGTGTAATTACAGCTCTGGGCCTCTGCTCAGTCTGATTCCAGGGCCCTCTGACCAACCTATAGCCCGGCCGAGAGGTAAATGCTGGCTCTGACTCTTGCTCGGCAGCTTACATGGGGTTTCTAAAGCCAGGAGTGAACCGGTAAATACCTCTTTAGCTGACTGGATTCGAGCACGTGCGAAATCTGGGGAAAAAAAAAAATGGCTTTTATGGGCTATGATGGAAGGTATATATGACTAATATATTATTTGCAGTTGTTAAGAGACACAAACCATAAAAGCGAAGACATCTGTCAAAGCAGAATGTGGCGCCACGGCCATCCTGGCGCGATAATGTTTGTTATGTCACATAATGTTCTGTGCGCACGAGCATGAGGGCTGTCCAACACGTTCAATCAAAATGATGTGGCTTGTGTGCGTGTGGCCCCTTGCGAATCCACCACTGGTGTGACATAGCTTCATGGAGTGGAACAATATAATCTGCAGGCACTCAGCCATAGTTGTCGCAGTGGCAATTTAGCTATTAATCATAATCACTGGAACAGCAGCACCTTTCACACAAACATGGGCCGAATGTGAGATGCCTTTTTTTTTTTCTTTTGCACATCGACATACGTTATGATGTTTTTTTTTGTTAAGTATATGTATATATATGCATGAGTTTGTCTGCGTGCCACATGACATTTGGGATGTGCGCTGGTTGTCAGAGATGCAAATATCAGTCGTGAACATTTAAAATGTGTCTCAAATCGTGAATGACTAATCAGAGGTGTACTTACCATTTAGAAGGCAACCATGTCTTGGATTGAACAACCGGTCATCACTCTCTGCTCGTGTTTCTGGCCACCCTGCAGAGTATAAAGAAACACACCCTCTGACAGATGGTCGGAGAGAGCGGTTTCATTGCATTCCGCAGAGAGGTTTGCTCCAAAACGGACATGTGGCATAGCTGCGCACCGTTTTCTACCCATCAACATGAGCGTACAAAAAACTATTATATCATAAAGAATGTTTTTTAGGAAATGTGGTCAAATATTTCTACGGACAAGGGGAATCGCTGGACAATTGGATGGACTGAAATGAAATCACATACTTTGCCACAAACACGTGTTTAGTTTGCCACACTGGCTACTGCAAAAGAAACTGTGAAAAGATTACATTAAGTGACAATGTTTCTCAGCATGATCGCACTATTACTGTACGCTGTGCATCAACAGATTGCATCGGGTTTCCCCATACACAGCCCACGGGAGCCTGAGGCCAACCCTTCAACTGAAAATAATTTCCGTCCCGATATGATGGCGCAGTATTTTATCAGCAGACAGTATCTCTACGGGGCAACACACCTATTTACTTCTTCCTCTACCCTACACGAATGTTCGTATGAGTTATTCACTCTAGGCCTGTAAACAAACACGCATACGCAAGGCACAACACCTCTGGCCAGGACTCAGCAGCCCATTTACATCTCAAGGATAGAGGACACTCTTTTGAGGCTGGTGAGGTTCACATCAGACCGTGGATCTGCCACGATATTAGAATCTGTCACCAGATTTATTCTTGAGGTTAAATGGTGTTTTTTTTTTCTCCGATGCGATGTACCGTCCCAGCCGCACATCTGAATACTATGTGGATGAAAGACACATTTTAATGTGGCTATCACTAGCACCCCGGGTCCTATCTGCTGATAACATTTCAACTGTCTCTGAGTCTATTAAAAGGCAGGCAGGGGGGCTTTACCTAGATCTGGGTCTACCGATATCCCAACAGCTGGAGCCATAAACAGAATGGACACAGTAGTTACCCTTACCATCTGTCAGGGTTAGTACATCTGACCCATCCATGAATTTAGAATCCATTTCCTGGCCTACTGGATTTAACACGGCTACGTCCAACCTCCATCAAGCCAAACCATAAGTCCACCCACCACATCTTTCTGACTGTCGACCATGACACCGCGAGTCTTCTGTTGCCTACTAGACATAGGACATGAAAGAAAATGCAGTACTTCATATCCGCTGTTATTTATATAAAGGAACACCATAGGTTCCAAGTGGAAAAGGAACCCAGGCAGAGTAAATCAGAGCGAATTAAAGAAAAATCGGACCCAACCGGAAATGTCACAGTGAAATGGCAACGACGGCGGATTGTTTGTTTCTGCCGGGGAAGATGTGATGGCACATTAGAACGTCGTTAGCGGTGTTGGTCGTATTCAGCTGGGGCTGCTGCTGCTGCGCAATAATAAAATGCTTTGAAATGAGGCCGTGATGAGTAGAAAAAAGCTTTCGCCCCAGGGCGGACAGCTGTAATATCTCACACTCATATCCTTGCGTGTTTTCGGAAGAGCTGTCGTCAAAGTTAATCACTCACCGATGACCGTCTAGTTATCGGTTACGGGTCTCATTACTGAGCAGCACAATGCTACGACAATCCAAAGCAAAGCAAAGCACGTTAGCGTCCATTCGCTGCATTTCTTCTGTTCAGGGTCACATGGGCAGAATACTATTTGAATCGCAGCAGTGACGGACGTTCGGGGTTCAAATTTCAAGACCTCTTGAAACATTGAGATAACCCACGCTCAACATTCAATATTCACACAGAGTAAACCAACGACAAAACTAAGCCTTAATGCTGCACAGTTGCCATTTACGAACCAACACATTGCACGCGAAAATACCTTTGATGTAATCATTGTTCAAATAAATGTGATATAGAAAAAGGCCCAATTCCGGATCGAACCTGTGCAGGGACGTAGTTGCATGTCGCGCTCTCCAAATAGTCCAGGACGGGGCGCAAAGGTTGTTAAGACAGGGATTCATTGCCTCTCTGCGTTAAGCATCATTCGTCTTCCAAATGGAGATGCCGTTAATGAGCCACGGAGCCAAGGGTTATTGGTCCGGGCTGACCGGCAATAGGCTGCAGTCTCAATAAACACCTACACGGCAAAGAAAATGACTTTACATGTCTGAGCCTGGGAGGATCAGCGAGAAGGAGGGAGAGTCAATCCCGTATTGATTTTCCTCCGTCTCCAGGGGCCCCGCACACAGTTCTCTTGGCAAGAGCTACTCGGATTCGTGGTGGGAACCACACAGACGGGGGCCGCGCTCAGGCTGAGATTGGAAACTTGTAGAAGAGAACGTGAAAGGGTTGGTGCCGTATTAAATTGCGCTGACTGGCTGCATCCTGGCGATCCCTTTTGAAGGATTGGCTCGACAACGCGGCAGTTAAAAACTCATCGGTCCATAAGGTCTTTCTATACGGCTGGGTGTGGGTGTGTGAGTGTTGGAGTACCTCTAATAACCTTTATGGTGCTCCTCGGGGGGCCAGGGGGAGCTGCCCGCATAATCATCTCGACTCAGGCGAGGTGCAGAAATCATACATCAACTGGGCATGCGCCGGCTGGGCTGCAGTGTCCTCGTGGCGTCGTTCATCCGCTCGGCTCTCTTTCCCTAGGACAACGGTGCTCAGGTGAATGTCCTCACCTGGGACCAATCTTAGATGAGACATGTAAAAAAAAAAAAAAAAGAAGAAATAAGAGCATTTTAATATGCAATGTTGTCCTTGTTGTGTCAACTAAAGTCAATTAGCAATCTGGAACACCGCTGGGATTTTTTCGCCCCCCCCCTGCCCTTTCAGAGCAGTGAAAGGATTCAGCCGTTACATTTTTCCAAAGCCAGATATATACACTGAACTACATTACTCATGTTGCTTTTAGCGTTTCAACTGTGGTTGAATGATGTCACCTCTTACGGGCGTGCGGAGTTCTGCCGCGGCCTTCAAAGAAACCCTTGCTTTTGTTCGGCGGCCGTGTCGGCGGTGAAATCCATTCCTCTGCAGCTGAAAAAAAAAAAACAGTGGAGATTGAAGTTTATGTATATTCAACCGTGTACAAAACATCCCACCATGTAGCACATATTACAACATTACTGTATATTTAGTTGTTCCACGAGAGCACAATCTAGAGCCACTTACCCACGATAGCAAGCGGTGTTGACGCTTTAGAACGGGCCACCATTCATGGGCAATCCTTTGAAAAAGAAAAAAAAAGATAGAAGAAAGAAAACATTATTTCATGTTTTTCTACGGTACGTCTGAAAGTATCTCCCTGGTTTGTTGGAAGCGAGGTGCAGGTTATTTCTCCAAGGTGCTGGGCAGGAACTGAACCTTGGCTTTACAATATAAACAGAAAATGAGGGTCAGGCCCGGGCCGGCCCTGCATCAGGCCTCAGTGAGATTGCTGGCAAATGAAAGCAGATGAAGAGTAAAACCACATGCCGTGATTCAAATCACCCAGCCTTGCCGTTTTGGGGTTTTCCTTTAATCATATTTTTTTTCCCCCCCAGCCGCTCTCAACTTGACCCGATGGCAAATAGCCTATTAGCTTCAGAAATAGCAGTGAAACAATGACATTGAAATCACTTCTGACGGCTGACATATGCGCACTTTTCAAGTTTTCCCCAAGATGGCAAAAAAATCTAAAATTCATTGGACAGCCGATTCGAAACAAACACGAAATTAACCACTGCCCTTTGTTTTCTCGACGATTCCACACAGTGCACCAGCTGCAGGCAAGTAGAAGGGAAGCATATTCTTATCATTCAGCTCTGAATTGGGCCTGCCTCCATTTCAGTTGTGCATTGCGATTTATTTTTGATTTTTTTTTCTACTTTAAGCAGCATCTTTTCCTGCGTGCGTTTTGATTTAATTATGCTCCAAAATATGCATATTTGTAAAGGGGAATCTCTCCGTGTGTCTATCAAGCACGCTGAAACGCTGCCAGGGTCAATGTCGAAGTGACTGCTCAGTGGCGAAAACCCCTGTAAAGCTCGGAGACGATCCCATCTCGTAACTCCCGGTTTAAGTGCCGCGGGTGTAAACCTCGCTAAGTGGGGGCTACGCATGGACTCGGTCGGTGAGTGTTAAGCCTTTAGTCAGCAGTGATGCATCATCCTCCGCCCTGACAGACATTTGCATTAAATCATATTAGTTATGCATACTGTAGATCACACCGAGGAGCTGGTTTGCACTGCAGCAGTTTGCAGCTGCTGTATCAGAACCAGCAAACCTGTAAAACGAAAAAAAAAAATATTTTGCTGTAGCTCTTGCGGCTGCCATTATCGGTAGCGACTGGTTCAATGACACCCAGCGGTTGCCAAGTGACGAGATTCCGAAAACCACCTCCATTATGCCAACCACCTATCCCCACACCGTGGCCCCGCGTCTTCGGGAAATAGCTATAATAGCAGTAATGGGAGAGATAAACACTGCAATTGCATAACACATTTTACAGGCATGCGGCCCTAAATGGCACCTCACGGGCATTTAGAATAAACGAGCTACGCGCAACATGCTCGGGCCTTGAGCAATCCGGCTTTTCCTGTGAAACCTTCACCGCTGGTTCAGTGCTGCTTGAACCAACTCAAAGGCTCAAAGCACATTTTACAGTATAATTTTGTATACGTTCGCTGTCGCTCGACAAAGGAGCACTTAGCCTGATGGCTCTGACGGGGTAAAACTGACCACGCAGGGGCGATGCAGAGAGACGAGAGAGATTCTTTCCACAATTTAAAACAGGTGGCCCTCACGCACTGAGAATCGCCAATAAATGTGGGAGAGGGAGCTCAAACTAAGTTTATACAGTATATGTCCACTCCGTGCTGAGAAGAAATGGAGTCAAGCAACGCGAGTCATGAATTTCTGAAACACAGGGCTTTAAGAATATTAAGTAAACTGGAAATCCACCTTTTGTTTTTTTTTGTTTTTTTTATAAACTACGACTCAGCCAAACGTGCAGCACGACCAAAACTTCCTCAGCAGGGCCGCGAGGTTCAACGGGGGCGACAGACTATGTACACCAAATGATTTTGAATGACATCTCTCGATGCTCTTTTGGGGTCCGACGTTAATGGCTGGCACGCCTCGCCGTCTTCCCCTCCGTTCGCCAAGCTGGCAGTGGCTTGTGAGTGGATCGAGATAACGGCCATCTTGCTCACACACTAACACTTGCGCACACTTGCTGAAAAGTGGGTCACCCAGCCCACTGAGATGCAGCCTGTACCGCTCACTGATGTGGAAATAAGTCTCCTGAATCGGGCCCGGCTGCAGCGCGGCTGCACGGCTCAACAGCACGAGACAATGAGTCATCTTTACCTCGTTATTATTTTGTACATAATGCGTGAATGCAGGGATTGTTTGGCAACTTTGCTTTGCACCCATGCTGAAAGAATAACGTGCTGGGTAGAGACAGGAAGGCATGCCGCCGAGATGGATGGGGTAAAATGGCTGTTTTCAATGCTACGTCAAACACATGATCCGTAAGTGTGTTCTGGACACAGATCGCTTGAAATTGATGAGAAAGAGTTTTTTTTTTGTTTTTTTTTTTACCCACATGCCCAAGAATGCTATTCTTTGTCCCAACACTTTGGTCTCTGTCAGACCTCTGTCAGAACCGTTGTCCTAGTTTGTAATCCTATAATGTCCTTCATCTCTGCTGCCTAAATGAGCATCACATACGGAGACAGCATCCACAAAAAAATATATATATATATATATATTAACCTGTTAAGGTGGAGCGATGTGCTCTTACACCACCTCAAGTTTTAGAAATTAAAAGTAAAAAAAAAAGAACAACAACAAAAATAAACCATTTCTCTGGAAAAATCTGCTGGATTTTCACTCCGTCTGTGGTTGACAGTTAAAGAACATACGAACATTAAATCCAGCGGCCTGTTATGCTCGGCGCAGAACGCCCCGGGCCTGATGAAGTGCACCGGGAGGTTTGAGCTCCTGCAGCTTTGACATCAGGGGTCAGGGTTGTATACAATGTAAGGGCAGGCGAAACCGCTCGTCCGATGAGTGATGGCCAGCAGTCACATCTTGACTCTGACTTGAGTCACAACCACAGCTGGGACCACTCACTGTTGGCCTCATGGAAAGCAGATACTGTCGGTAGTCTGTCCATAGCCCCCTCCCCGCCGAACGCGAACAGCTGTGTTATCCACGATAACAAAGACAAACACACCAACATTTTAAATAACCCAACATAAAAACGTGAGTGGACCCAACATGCCCGCATCCATTAATCGAAACTGTCTCCTGTCTGGACGAGGGTACAACACCGGGCCCCTGCCTGTGGTGGAAATAATTGATATACAGTTTTCAAGCTGCTTCCCCTCTGGGGTCCTATCGTAGCCAGTCGACAGTGAATGGAGAGCAGCATACACAACCCAGGGGACAGGAGAAGCCGGGGCAAACGGTCTAGAGCCATTACTGACAGCTCCCTCGTTTCTCCGCCAGCCGTGGCCCCGTGAGCTCAGCCATTTACAGCTTCTTCTCAGGATATAAAGCTTATTGTTAAGCGCACAGGATTATTATTATATAATTCCAGTTATACATAGTCCAAATAAAGCAGGGGACTTCCAGCGCGTTCAACCCGCTCTCAAATCCCCCCTCTCCCTGACTTCATTAATTTATCTCTCACCTTATCTTGCTTCACGGCCCATCTCCTCGGGGCTCTGTCCGTTTAGGTTGGGGAATGTTCGATTGGCAGGTTATAAGCCACGGCAGGGCTGACATTGAGGAAACGTCTTATCTGCGGGTAGCTTAACTCCTCGAGGTAATTTCAGAAATTATCAAATGAATAAAATAAAGGTACATGGGACATAAATCCATGACATACACCACATGCGGACGCACGACTGCAAAAAGCAAAAAAAATAAAAACTCAGAATCAGAGCACGGTTGAATTTTTCCAGTACACAGAGAGCAGAATATATATTAAATCTGTATCTGTAGGAAGAAGTAGAAATAGAGGGAAAGACAGCCAAGACGGAATGACATTCAGGTCAGGCACCCGACCTTTAACCATGATACCATCACCACATACGAGACACCAGGAGCCTTTTTATATGAGGATCTAAAGCAGGAATAGTTCAAGAAAAAGGGGAATGTGGTCAATACATTGCTTTTAGCGCAAGTGGTCTAATAGACGGATATCCAAATATATATCTCTCCTTAGAAGAGAGGGAAGATTAGATTTCTATGCTACGCAGACTATTACAGAAATGTTCAGATTCTGTTTCAACACGCAAGACTTAATATGATGGCATCATAATATAAATAAAGGACACTGCAGGGATCATATTAAGCAGGCGCAATAAGGGAGGCAAGAGGGCCTACACCATGAATAAGAAAATATTGATTCATTTGGTACTTTACTTTTCATACTCACACTCCATATTCTGGTCCTGGTGCTGGCCCAAGATGTTCCCCCGCTGGAAGCCGCCCTGCGCGCCACAAACGGGAGGATCGATTTGGAAATACTTGGCGGGCCCTGGAGGTCTTCTGCTGCGGGGAGCTGTCAGGAGAGCACACGCGGTGAATCAAGCGGAGCTGAGGGTGGAGACTGTAGTAGTGTAGTAGCAGCTGTGGGAAGAGGAAAAGATGAATGGGCCGATTCAAGAGCTCCGCAGTCATTTCCCCACAGGCAGTGAGCTCCGGCTCATTAGCGCAGCCCTCACCTGACTCTGTGTGTGCTCCAACTGCCTCTCTGATGAAACATGAGGCATGCCCAACTAGCCAGGAGACCGCTGAGCTGTCGGGAGGACAGAAACAGCATATACACACTGAAAATACACGTATTTTTACATACAGACAGGTGAATTGTCCGGCACAGAAAAACATGCAAGGCCGTGTTAGTCTATATGCTTGTGCCTGGGTGAGTTCTGAATAGTATATGTATATGGGTCTGTGCGTGCGTGTGTGTGTTCCTTCACAGACCTCTGCAGAGGAGCCTCTCCCTGGGATTAACAGTGATGAGTGGATGGAGATAGGGCGTCCGACCCCTCTGTCGCTCAGCCAGAGCTTTTATCTAACTCTTCAGGGGATTCTGCCATGTGACGTCGCCTCACTGCTGCTGTCTTACCCCCCCACCCCCCCCCCGTCTTATCTCCATCACCTCCATCACTTGTCTTTTTTCTAAATGTGTCAGTCTGTCTGTCTGTCTCCACTGTGGGCGCACAGACACGCACACATACAAAGAATGAATCATTCATCCATGGTACAGATGAACAAATGAGCAGCGTGCAAGTGATGAGGCAAAAATTAAATAAACACAAAAACACGCACTATTCGTACATATGTCAGCATCGGCACACATCTTTAGCCAAAGCATACATGAGGTGGGAGCAGCAAATGAGGTCCCACTCCCAAGCAGCATGATGGGAGTGGCACCCGGTTACTACTACACACATACACATTTTCAAGAATCACAGGGAATGACAACACTGCCCTCCAGTGGGTAAAACAAGAACAGACACTTTAAGTATGACTGATTGTGGTCCCCAGGCTATGGAAGGAAAAGGGTTGAGCATAAAGCAGGATACTTGGCTGAGGTGTACGTCCAGAGGGATGCTGGGACGTCCATTATAACTGTTCAGGATTTATTTACCTTTAGCACAGGCCCTTGAGACATATTTTTTGTGGAAAACCTATTATGATTTAGTGGAGTGGTGGGGCAGTCACTTCCTCCTCCCATTAGTGTCTGCTAAATGTTTAACTATACACAGCAATAAATGTCAATAGTTATATCATATAGTTGCCCCCTGGTCTTAAAATATCTTACTGAGAAATGCAGTTTAACAAGAAAATGCGCCGAACTCCATTAAGACAAAATAACTTTAAAGATAGATGTTTCGACAGAATAGTTTAACAGTTTGGGAAATATGTGAATATGCAATTTGCCAAGAATTGCTTGAGTTGCTTGGAGGCTCTCCACAAAGTGCGGCTATATGAACCAGGAAGAGCCAGCATCTCGTTACCTCAACACTGCATGCTTTAAACAGGAAATACTCCAGCAGATAACCCAGTCTTTCATTCTAATGTAACGCATTCATTACCGAGGGTATGATATCAAATAAAGATCAACATGATATGTGAATAGAAATATCCCCAGAGGACAGACTCCATGGCATCTTTAATTGAATTTCCTTTTTGGGGAAGATAAGGGAGAGCATTCGCACCGACTGATAAATCTTTGCATCACAGGACAAACGATCACTAATTTCCTGCTTTTCGTCGATGTTTATTTACAGAAGAGTAGTTTCCACAGACATTCTGAGAGTTGCTGTGAGGTTTTGACATTTTCACATGTGTTCACACCAGCAGAACTATCCTTCGATGCAGTTCCCCTGAACAAGCAATCTTTCTATCGTAAATCACGGCCAACACTTGAGTACCTCAACAGTCGTTTTACAGACTAAGAAAATTGCACTTCTACAAAAGTAAAGATGACAGCCCAAAGTTGCTCACGGTCCAAGAAAGAAGTGCTAGTCTATTGTTTGCTCCTACATTTTGCTCCTACAGTAGTGTCTGACATGAGCGAGGTGCTGTTTGGCATACATTGATTACAAAGGAATCGGCGGAGCCGCAGAGCGCCTGAGCACAGAGTCCGAGCCTGTGCTTACACATTCTGAGAAGCGCTCCTGAGCTGGTACACACATGAACTAGAGGAAAAAGACGTACAAACAAAATGCACAACAGCGTGACATCACCGGACAAAGCAGCTCACCAAAAAGCACCAGAATGTACAGAGAAGAGCCAGAGGGACAGAAATACACTGTGGGACTTGTACAAAACAAAATATAGTCTGTGCATAAGAGTTTCCTTGACTTATTTTCCCCAAAAGGATAATAATGAATCATTGTTTGACAACAAAATGACGTGTATCCGAGACAGATACGCTGGCATGATCCTCTACAAATTGATGCAAAGATGCGGGGGACCTGAGTAGAGAAGAAACAATTACTTCTAATTGTGCCGAGAGGTATGACCTGCATGGGGAGGAAGTCCATTTAGCCCTTTTTCCTGCTTAGTACTTCAATCACCTGGGTTGGGTAAACGTTCAACGAAAAAACAGACTTTTAGGTTGTTAGTCAATCGGACATTTTTCATTCTCCAATTTGAAGAGCGATTACCAGAACAGTCAACACATGCTTGCGACTCAAAATGGCAACAACAGCAACAATTCCAGCAGAACAACAAGGTAAAAGTCTGCTTGGATTATTTCCACTCACACCTCCTCCCCTCGCTTGCTTACCCCTGCACCGCTTAGAGCTCAAGCTGAGGTAAAACAGGACAGTCTATCCTGTTAACTATGCAAAAACCTGGCTCACAAAACAACAGGATGCTTACATACATAATTATGCTCTACGCATAAAATGTGCAGGATCAGACCTGATCAGACTCAAATCAAGTTACCAACATGAGGTATATTGTTTGAATAAAAACCTTCCAAAAAGAGGATGAAAGCCAAACAAACAAACAAAAAAAAAACTAGAGTAATTGCCATCTCTATGAAATGAGAGCACGAGCAATTCCCTTCCTAAACATCCGATTGGTCTATTAAAAACAAAACAAAAACATAATTAAAAAGGTACATGTCAGAAGAAATAGTGGTTAAAAGAGCACTGATAAGGAGAGGATACATCCTCTATGCTTGAAGCAGACTTTATACTTACTCTTACTTCAGATCCACGCACCATTATAACTCCCTACTGCATCAAGACTTTAAGCACAGGCTGAATACAGGTATGATTTAACTGAAATATCGGTGGAGGAAAATGGAAAAAAAGCATTGAACGTCTAATTTTTTATGAAACAATTTTATGGTAGCTTTATCAACATCAAACAATTCCTGCATCACAGATGTGATATTGTCTTTATCTGAAAAATCTAAAAACTCACTGGCATAAATCCACTCATTTCTAAATGTGTTAAATGTCCATTTGAACACCTTTCTGCACTGGCATAGAAAACAATTACGGGCAGAGGAGCAACAGCACATTTTCTATTGGTCTACGCAAATGCCAACTGCTATGGTCTGGAGGGGTGAATAGCCACCGATATACATACGAAATAAAAACTTTACCTAAAATGATTATTTATGAATCATTATGTTTGGTGTGAGCCGGTTTCCCGTGGGAAAAAAAAAAAAAAAAATCACAGTATTTGAAATGCCTAACAAACGGAGCCCAGGTTGTCTGAGCACTTCTCTTAAGGTAGCATGGCTGAACATGGCCGACCTGGACTGAAAGAGGTATGTTCAAGATATCAAACTGGAATGCTTTTGAGAATATTATGCTTCTTTCTAGACTTGGTACAGTTTGAGGAAGATGAGAAACAGGCATCAATATAGAACAGTGATAATAAAGAACCTGGGTCCAAACACAGTTTGGTAGTTTGCTTTAGCGTGCATTGAGGGCAAGGCACCCTCTCACCACAGTGCAGGAAGCTGTGCTCTCTCTACAAATTTAAGCAGTCCCCAGAATCGATGATGACGTCACCGATTGGACCGCGGCCACAAAGAAAACATGCTTGCCACACTTGATCGGCGACTTGAGTGGCGCAGTCAATGCGCCTCCCACATCAGCTCGCTGTGAATTGCTCCGAAGCACACGCCGCATTCGAGGGGCTTGCCTAATGGCACAGTGCGCCCAGAACCTTGTTTTTCAGAAGTCTAATTACAATTAGTAAACATGAAAGGCAGTGGCGGCCTAAAATGACCCTTCCAATTAGCCATGGACCCAGGTTTGCAAAATGGCACATTCACTTTTGTCCCTATACAACTGCTACCGCAGTAAAATACAATACAACGTATTATTCCTGTTGAGTACATACATGACGGGGGCTTAAAAAAATAAGTCTCTTTGAGGTACGGACCATGCGTTCTTCGTTCAGATAATCAAAAAACCATGAAAGTGTTCGAGCACACACACAAAGATCTTGAGGGTGTTTCATGCATGGGATGAGGAACCTTTTACATTTCTGTTGCTGATGCATTTGAGTTAAGCTGGTGAGATTTTTTTTACAGTTGCATGGACACGGGTAGAAAAATAGGCAGGACAGAAGGGGTTTGTCCTGCTCTTTCCACTGCTGGATGACAAGAAAACCACCTGAGAGAAGATGAGACATCACAACACAATGGGACCGAACACATTCCTCTGCTTCATTCTATCATTTTGAAATGAGGCATCATCATTATTATTATTATTATTATTATTATTATTATTATTATTATTATTATTATCAGTATCATTATTATTAGTAGTAGTACAACCCAAATACCAGCAAATGTGCAGTCCTGCAGTTGAATGCCATGATACTTTGCGTAGATTACATCACACTCCTTCACATTCTATAGTTAAGCGTATTATCATCCTCGATATGGTCTTGATTGGTGTGAAAACCAACTTCGGTTGGCTCAATTAGAAAAAGACGAAGCCATCATCACAGAAATAAGGTGTTGAAGCTGCTGTAATTTCGACCCATGTGCCACCTGCAAAGGATGAGTTTTAGATTAGGATAATTCAGACGATGATGATTTTATCTAGGTTTGGACATGCGACGGATCACATGGAAATATGCGGTAGTGACTCTCAGTGCGACTGCAACACAACACTCGCGGGGGGACCTGCTGGTAAAGATCCCCTGGATTCTGTCTCCTGAACATGAAAACCATCAGATGCAGACCACTCTATGTCTCCAGGGGAGTTGCATCTCTCATCCTGATTGCCGTATACATTCCTCAAACCGCAGCGACGACTGACACCCAGCGTCTATCTGTCCACATAATCTCCCCTCGGAGATTTGGACCTCGGAGCCCGAAAGCCATCCGACCCTGTCAGTCATTGCCGCCACCCCGCACACACGCCTCCGCCCCCCCACCCCCATGGTGGATATGCTGAGCAACTGTCCCTCGCTTGGAGGAGCCAAACGATTCTGTGGGGTATTAAAACTATTCTCCCATTCGGACAAAGTCCTTCATTTGGAGGTTGAATAGTCCGAGTGCGTTGCTCCTTATATTTTTCTGCTACATACGTAAGAAGAAACACCCTTAAAAACAATCCACTGCCACTACCATTCTCATAAAAGCCCATCAGACTTTACACACAAGAAGAAAAAAAAATGGTATGGTGGATTTTTCGAGCTGCAATGGAGAGCATCCTTACCGACGCTATGACTATAACTGAGTAGCCTGGCAACGTGTCATATGGGGACAGTTGGACAAAGACGCACGTACTGCATCGAGAACAATTGATCTCTAATCCATAGCGGGAATCAATAAGGTTGGATTAAAAAACACTTAGCTCAATGTTCTAAAGGAGCCCTCACACCCAGGTACCACACCCCTTTCAATTCCCTTGCTTCTCACTAAAGCCCGAGAAGCATCAAGACCAAAAGCATGACATTTCCTACTAGCACATTTCCTAAATCTGTCTGCCTACCCACCAAACATAGCACTGCAGGTTTAGGTAATTATGCAATAAATAGTAATTGACTGAAAGCATTTTATCTCACGGCTTGTGTGACGTTGCTGCTGATCTGCCGTTTTTGTTAGATTTTATTTGACCCAGTTATTTCCGGCAAGACCTGACCGCCCAAGCACCAGTCAGTTATAATGGTTTCCAGAGATTCTCTCAATTCTGTCGCTACTGTTGACGCTACTTACTCCTGGCATTGTGTAAACATTAGACAAAAATGTGTTGCTTTTGCCGTCAATGAGACATAAGGTCAAACAGAACACCCATGTAGCTCGAGTTTTACACGCGTCTTTAAACCACTGCTCTGTTTCAACTCCTCTGACAGAGATAAAATAAAACTTAATGGCGCAAAACCTCATATCTTCCTCCATTTTTTTTACTTTGAATTTGCAGTATGTAGACAACTTGCCATCAACCAATGGTATACATTAGGTGTCAAAGTTCAACAAAATGTAGAATTGGAATTATTATTTTTTTTTGACAATATATACTGTATATATTTATTGAATAAAACATCCATTAATCCATTTGGCGCACAAGTGGCACAGGGGTCAAATTGCAGAAGCTAGTTATATTCCTGTCTGTACTTGGACAGGCTGGAACTAGTATCACTGGATTGCCAAAAAAAGCCACTTCACTTTTCCACTGAGGGTACTTGGTTTAAAAATGTGCACCACCTTGATATGTACACTTTTGGAAATGAATACCTCCAGATGTACCATATCTTTTTATAATTAGATTTTTTTGTTTGTTTTTTTTTTACTTTCTGCTGACGTGTTTTTTTTGTTTTGTTCTGAATACAATAATCTCTACAGACGAATGCACCTAGAATATTTAGGCACCTGAGACCCCCACACTTCGTCAGGAAATGTGTGTGTGTGTGTGTGTGTGTATTTTTGTGTGGCCAACTGCGTTTCTGGGGAACCAGGGATGCTTTTATGTTTTGTGTGTAATTCGGTGTGTGTTTTACCCTATACATTGATGCGTGTGGACCCTGAGACAGCTGGAGGCTGGAAAGGGAGAGAGAGACACATAGGTGCTCTGCACTCTCAGAGTGTGCGGATACTCTTTGAGGATTATTTCTCAGAGCCACTGTAAAGCAGCAGCCGCAGACAAAAGCCCAGGGAGACCCACCGAGTCTCCTCTCCTGATCCTCCCATCCGCGATTATAGCCTGTCCAAGTGCTCGCTCACTCACTCAGGGAACGCTGCTGGCTTTTCCCTCATTCCAAAGTGGAACGGAGCCACGTGTGACACAGTGGGAATAGCCTCCTTCAATCCACTTCCATCTGTTTGGGTAAATTAAAATCTTTCTCTCCTCTCCCATAGACAGAAACGAAACCCAGAGGAGAAAGCATATATACAGTACTCTACCACTAGAAAATATACTGCGTGTATATGTGTATACCGCATACGCACATGTATGAAACGATGGATTCCGGGTAAATTCCGCAAGGAAGAAAAACAAAATCCAATGAAAATAATCCTTTGACAATCCTGCCGGGTATTGGGGGGTGAAAAAAAAAAATCAGTCGGATTTTACAGAGTTTGTCTAAGGGCCGACTCCCCGTACGCAAGCGCTACGGGCACAGGTAAGTGTGTGCTGCTGGGGTATGGTGAACGAGGCCCGAGCTGGCAAAGGGAGCAGGCGACAGCCCCACCGAGATGGCCTTCCTGGGTGCAGAGGGGCAGTGTCTGGAGTCCCCGTTCTCCAGGTGCTCTGACCTCAGCACACACCTCACAGCCACCGGGGAGTGGAAGCCATTGGTCAGCCCCGTGTCCTGCTGCGGCTCTGGGTTCGCAACGGGCCGCTCTGCCGGGCCTTGGAGCTCGCCGTTGTGATCGACCCCCAGCCTGATGGAGGGGAAACTCGAGGGTCTCTGGGCCTGCGAAAGTTTCTCTACAGACACCGTCTCACCTGACAGACTCGGCTGGCTCAGAGGGGAGTACGTGTCCTCTGAAAGTGAAGGTCCCCTGGTGCTGGTAGAATCGCTGCCCTCCTGCTCCCTCTCTGGATCCGACAGCTCCGAGTGAACGATGACTTCTGCCTCCATCTGGTTACTGCACGCAGATGAGCATCGATGGCCTTCCAAGCCCTGCAACCAAACAAGGACAATCAACCCAAAAGACTGATCGCTAAACCCTCTCCCTGGATATCAAACGTTCATAGCCATGGAAACGGTAACGATAACATGCAAAAAAAAAGTGTGTGCACGGGGCTGTAGAGTTACACTAAGCATATAAATAGTTTGGTGGGTGGTGTATTTTTTGTGACCTCAGCCTAAAGCCTAAAACATGAGAGCTTATTATAAGGTATAGATAAAATGCTCCGACGTAAGATTTGATTGACGGAATGCCCAGCTTATTATCTTACTACAGTAAGTACAGTGGTATCATTACTATTTGTCCAAGTTACACAGCATTCAAACAATATTAACAGGCTCCGGTTTATTATACTCACATATATATCCGCTTTTTGGTATTTTCCAACTACCTGAAAGGGCAGTTCTGGATTGTATGATAGTGCAGCTTTGTTTCACAAAGTTGCAAAGATACCAGAATATGTAATATTTACTGTGAAAACATATTTGAAAATGCAGAGAAGTTTGGAATGTATATAATGTATAATGAAATAGTTTAATAATAACGCTCTTTCTTTATTTCCCTGTCCTCTAATTAATGAATTAATAAACATACTGAATTTATTTCCCCTCAGTCTGTAAGCGTCACGTGACCAAGATGTATTCAAGAAGGACCACGTTTATCAACCACAGTCACCAGCCAACTTTTATAACGCGCTATATTAAGCCTGCCACAATTGTTATTCTCGAGGATGAGCTGTGCACAACAAACACGCAGAGGAACATAAGAGTGGGGCAGCCAGACATACTGATAACAACAACACAAAGTCACGGTGGTAAGTGGAATAATTACCGTGGCGTTATCTGTAATTAGCATGTTGAGCGCTCCATTAACGAGTGTGGGACAGTCGTCCGTGATGGTGTCTCTGTAGCGCGTGATTCTGTTGGCCCAGTTGTGACTCACAGAGCCGTTCCAGGCAGCCTGCAAGAAGAAGAAAAAAAAACGCAGCAGAAGCATCAACATAATATCTTTTATCCACCAGCACATGAAAAATAAATAACACCGTGAGGCCCATCTGGAAAACGAGGTCCCGCCTCGCAGATTTTGACCTTGGGCTCAGGTGCGGGGGCCTCCTCCCCTTCCCCTGGATTAGCACTTGCCATCAGGCTCTGCTCCTCTGGGGCCTCTGCTAACGGCTGACCAGACTCCTGGCTGCCCGGGGGCATCAGTGTCTCCAGCTCGTAGCTATCGCTGCACTCTGGCACGTTGGAGGGTAGGGGGCAGTTTCCTCTCCCGTACTGCGGGGTCACAGCCGCGGAGTCCAGACCCCCAGATATCTCCCTATGTAGAGCAGAGACGCGATGAATAATATACGAGTTGGGAATTTATAGCAGCCTGATGTCAAATACAGCCGCTTGCTCTGGCTTTATGGCCCAGCACAGTGCAGCGTTAAAATACCTGGATTTGCCGTTTTGAAAGCTGAAGCACATGCAGAGGAGGATGCATATCAGGCCCAGACATACGCCGACTATAATGCCCGTCACTGCGTGGATGTCCAGCTCTGTCACAATATCAGACGTCAAGGAAGAAAAGACATAAAACATTGATTAAAGACCCACCTTTAAAAATAAAATATTTAGTATGTGGCTTGAGATATTATTTGGTCTACGCCGGGTGTAAAGATGCTGCGGGAACGTATTGATTTCTTTATTCGAGGGAGAGTTACTTCAGCAAAGTGATGTAAGGCAACAATCGACTAGGGAGTGCAGACCTTAATTGATATTCATTTATGCTGGTATCTTTGGCAGTCCGGACATGTAGAGGAAACAGATGGCCAGAGCCCCCACCACCCACGAGCCACCTCAGTCCCATTCACGCCACAAATCCCCAAATCTACCACTGCCCATGTGGATACAATAAACATGTTGCTGTGTGCTCTAAATAAGGGTTTGGGTAAAAACACAATTTCATTCACAATGCACATTGCTTGAGGTATGTTTGATAAAGTGTGGACCTAAAGTCTGACATGTATATATACTTCTGTATGAATATGTATTAGAGGTCAGTGGATACTCTTTTCTCTCCAAGCTTGGCAAATTGTTCTATATGTATGACTCCTCTTGTTAAAAGACAAAGAGGGCATTTAATAATTACAGGTAAAGCTAAAATGCTGACTGATGGAATATAACGGTGTATAATGAGGTTGCCTGCTTAAACACAAAGAGACATAAGGGTAAAAAAGTGCTTTTCACAGCAGTTTTTTTTGCAAGTACAGAGAGTAGTAATTCAAAGACGTCCCCTGAGGGTCAGCGATAACACTGCCCCTCGGATATCCAGACTACCCTTTAAATGCTCCAGAACAGGAGAAAATAAATACCAGTGTCCCGCAGAGCTGCACCTTCTCCGCTGGCATGGACAAATTACCCACTTTAATAGGGAATACGATGCGTGCATCTGTATCTGCGTGAGTGTGGCTCTGTACGTGTGACCCAGTATTGCTATCTTTGCAAGGACCGGTTTAATTTGTATTTAGAGTGGGGGGGATCGTTTGCAGCTTGGTACTTGGCCTTAAGGTTAAAGTTCAAATTGTGGTCGGGACTTGACATTTAGATATGGGGGTAGGGTTGGGGGCCAAGAAATGCATGACGCCTCTGTATGTGCACGATCGCTTTCTATTTGTGACAACCTGAAAATATGAAATAAGGGCGGGATACCAAATGTCGGTTTTGTATGTGCTGATAATAAAAACACACTTAAAATGTATTAATCACATTTTTCAATCAGAAAAAATCCCAACACTTGCTGTTTTTGTCAAAGATGCTTTGTTATAGTTTCCTCATGCATGCTGCTACCAGTGTTCCTGGGGTGTTCTACTCATATAAGATAACATACATGTTCTACATGATACGTACCATATTTCTCAAGGAGAGTGTGAACATCCATTACAGGTGAATAAGGTCCTGACCCCGCCTCAGTAGCCGATCCCAACTTAAAAAAATAATGGGTGCCACTGGACAAACCCTGGACCTCCACGCTGGTAATGCTCCCTGAGAAAGACAGAAAATATTGCTCCATCATCAATCATACTGATTCTGTCTCGCGCCTGCTGACACTCACCATCCTGAGAGAGGTTATTCCACATGTGCTCGGGCTGGCTGAGGTTGCCGCTGTACAAGATCACGTAGCTGATGATGATGCCGTTAGGCTCCAACGGAGGGCGCCAGCTCACCAGCACAGAGGAAGAGTCCTGGGCACTCAGCTGCAGATCCTCCGGAGGAGTGGCGGGCCCTGGCGGAGAGAGGCGGAGGACCGGGTGAGTAATTAGAACCCAGAAAGGAGACTTCACAGCTGGGGAGTGTATATTGCCTTTGTGGGGGATTTGACATGTTGTGTGACAACCATCTGCGCCTTCATGCTTCCACCACCTGGGTACAGGAGGGAGGGACAAGCAGGGCAACGGGCGAACGGGTCGGGGCTCAGGTGATGATACATGGTAGTCGAGAGCCTGAAAGGGCGACTGGTGGTAATAATGTCATTCAAGTTGTCTCACTCCACACACACACGCGCACACCAGCCTTTCTCGGCTGCTGGCTATCACGAGAGGGTCAGCTACACCTGGGCTGTTTTATTACAGCCAGTTATAAGTTGCCGATGCCAACCACATATCCCAATGATCAGTGGCCAGCCCACACAAGCAACAATCTGCACACGCACTAAAGCACACCCTCGCACACATATGTAACTGCATCTGGAGTCTTCAGAAAGAAGGCACCTTGCTTACTGGAGACAAGGCCAAAAAACCCTCATAAAACTGGGATAATAAGATTCATAACTGGAAACAACAGCCTGCATAAATTACAGTGGGATGGCTGGTTTGAATATTTACAAAAAAGTATAAAGAGTGGAAAATGTGATGAAAGGGGAGTATGCAAAATGATGTACTAAAACATCAGCATATATTAATATTGTTTCAAAATCAAAATCCACAATAATTTGACCAAAGAAAACAGTTTGGATATTGTGTAAAACCCTTTGGCTTCAGTGTCAATCATGCACAGAAATGTTGATGTTTATTTAACATTTAAAAAATTGCAAGTTTAATTGCAATTTCCATCCGAGTTTGCTAACCTGGGTTTGTAATATCATTCAGTGTGATTGTCTGGTTGCCTGATGGCTGCTGGAATAATTGATTGTTTGTTTCACGCGTGCCTCACAGCAAATAGAGGGAGTTTGCATTTTCTCTGAGTACTCCAGCCTCCTCCCACAGTCCAAAACACATGCACATTGGGGTTAGGTTAACTGAAGACTGAATTGCTTGAGGTGTGAATGTGAGCCGTTGTGTCTCAGGGTTTTGACCATGCAACTGGCTGGTGACCTGTCCAGTGTGCACCCCGCCTCTCATCCAAAGACGGCTAGAATTTGCTCAAGCAGATAGCTACTGGAAGGGTATATATAGTTGTTTGTTTTTTTTATCCCACACACCAGCGCTTTTCTGTACACAAACAAGCCACTAGCCCGGTCAAAAAAATCTCACACAAACAAAAACTCTACTGTTCTGCTTCAAGCAACTGGCTTCCTAAGGTCAAGACAAATCCGGTCAGTGGAGGCTCCTTGCCTCCCCCAGCATTTTGCCTGAGGCCGTGCACACAGCAAGCTGGTGGTGGGTTAGTGATGTCACCCACTCTCATTGACGCCCATTATTAACACTTAAACAGTCAGTCAAAAAGCATAAAAGCTAAACGGTAAGAATGAACATAAAAAACATCAACAAATATTTAAATGCGGAAAACCCAGTAAATGAACAAGATGAATTTCAAAGTGGTGATTTGGTGGATTCCATTAGAAATAATTAAATGTCCAATAAATACAATGAATGAGACAGTTGACTATCTAACTAACGGGAGCAGAGGACAAACTCACGGTCAGACAAAGTGGACTCCTCTACAGTGCCGCCAAAGGGTCCCACCACGTCCAATCCGTTAGACTGCACCGCCAGCTCATAACGGGTGAAGGGCCTCAGAGCACCGAGCAGTATCTCCTGAGCAGAGCTGCAGTACACAAAAAGACAGAGGGGTCCTGAGTGAGAGGTGCCTGTTTTGTATTCTGCACCACCGGAAACATATTTCCACTTTATTTTATTATTTGTAGTCTACAATTTGTATTACGTTCATATTTGACCTGTTATTACTTCCCTGCTGCTTGGCAATAATGTACTACATTAGGCAAGCAAGTGCTGTATTTATTCACTGCTTGAGCCCATATATGAATAAATCTGAGGTCACGAGAATGGTAAAGAGAGGGTCCGACCACCATTTATAATTGTTAGCTCTGGCCATCCCTCTGAATGGAATCTTACCCTAAGAAATTTGACAACTCTGCAAGCGACTTGCTGCTGAGGTCAAGTTCAAATTAAGGGGAGGGGGATTAACGCGTCATTAACATGAACCAAATCAGTGCGGAGAAAGTAGCGTTTGTAGTTGGTGCCTTTTAAAAGTCTCTTTTAATTGACCTTTGTTTACTGATGGAACAATTTTGCTTGTGAAATATGGAATTCCCATTAAGGAAAAACATTGGTTTCGCAGGTTTAACCTTAAATAAATACAGTCCAATAACATCAATCCTACCCGACTGTTCTTGCAGGGTCATCATTTATATGAAAAAATGCTTTAACTACCCACGTTCTTATTGCCAGGAGTAGCTACACTGTATACAGTAGCTCAACAGTTCAGTCCATCAGAGCTTGGACCTTGCGACATTCAGGGTTCTGCTCTTCTGACCTGGTGTGGTAGGAGACCAGTGAGGCGTTGGTGGTTCCCGCTGGGCTGCAGCGCACTGTGTAGTTGATGATGCGCACATTACTGAACCGTGGTTTCTCCCAGCGCAGCCAGATGGAGGTGGAGCTGTTGGCTTTGGCTTGGATGCTGCTCGGGGGCAACGGAGGGGGGCGCATAGGTGGCGACGATGCTTTAACACACAACATTTGCATTGAGTCTTGGACACAGTGAATATTAGACCAGGAGCCAAGCTCAGGCCCTCAGGCTCCCCTTTTCTTGCAGTTATTTCACATTAGCCTAGGGGCCGATTGGTCTCAGGGGCCACACATGCCCTATTTGGGACATGATGTCAGTGCAAATAATTACAAACTACAAGCGCATAAATGGTTGCACAAGCGCCAAAATGGACAGTAATTATCAGAAAGGGGTCTATAATACAATTAAACATTATTATAATAATAATTATAATAATTATGAAAAAGAATGACTCAAATACCCTCAAAGCCCATTTTAAACACTTAAAAAAGTTGTTTTACACTTGATCATTGGGATACCCAAATTGAACATTTAACACAAAAATCAGAGAGGATGCCAAAATGAATTATTTATAATCAGGGTAAAACATATTTATTACCTTTTATTGTTGTGAAAGACATCCATTCATTCATGTGTACAGTCACACATGCAAACCTTTGTCGTGGTCCCTGTCTGTCCTTCCCTTCCACGCCGCAGCTGCTCCATCAATCTGCTTGTTGAATGCCCAGACCTTTACCTCATACTGTCTGTCAGGGACTGACATACGCAAAGACAGTGAGATGTTTTCCTTTCTATCTACTCATTCAGTAGTTGTTGTGAATACACACATACATACACATATATACGCACATTTTGCCAGACCACCTGTACATTTTATCAGATTTGCTTGTATTTTTGTTTCCTCCGTATGTTTACACCTGCCTCTGGAGTTATGCTCTTTTCTGAGAATCAGCAAATTGCGTGAGTGATCTTGACTCAGATAAACTATTGACTACTATATATTTTTTTGGAAGCCCTTTTTTTTAGCCTGTTCCTAAATATTCAAAACAAAAAAAACCTCGTGACAGCTGTTGTGTAATGAAATGCAACACCATTGAGCAATGACACCAATTACAATGCATTTCCTGTGCAAGCGATCCAGCACTTTTTTCAAAGGATAATAAGACATTATTTTCATACAATATTTTGTCCTCTTGTAGGAAAATGAATGCAGGTATTATTGTCATGTTTGTATGTGTAAGAAATTAAATTTCCATTTAGATAAATGAAAATACAACAAACGAATGTTACATAAGGGGAAGCTACTGCTAACTACTCACCCAGTCCAGTGAGCAGATGATACCTGGCCTTCTTGCGGAGCCTGATAGTGTGGGTTTGTGTAGTCCTGTGTCTGTTGGCTGACTCCTCGGCCTCCACCTCCCGGCAGGACAGCTTGTAACCTGACACCAGGGTGTGATTGGGCGAGGGATGCCATGTCACATTGAGTGTGTTCACTCTGGTTCTGACCTTTAGCTCAGTAGGGGCAAAAATCACTGAAAAAAAATTGAGGGGGGGGAGAGGGGGGGATGTTTGTTACCATTAAGTCTATGTGATCAAGTATTGTCAGATTTTTATGAGAGAGAAAATATTTTGAACTGCACATACATGTTCCATTGCAGGATAAAAGACACACACACACAAACATTGCAGAAACGTTTAAAAAACGCTTAATTTGTCATATATCAAGTATCATTAGTGTCCAAAGATATTCATGTCCAAGGTGGGTTAGAACATACAGTATATAGATATTCTAGGCCTGACGTCTAACTTAAAAAAACAGGTAAGAAACAGAAAGGAAAATCAGAACAATGCTTGGTGACTCCCTTACCCATGCTGTGGTCACCGTGGTTGTAGTGAGCTAATGTTTGGTGTTGGGCCCACTCTGACGGGATCCCAAAGCCGACCCCTGTTCCAGCTGCAATCCTCAGTCGGTAGGCTTGGTTGGGCTGCAGCTCTTTCAGTGTAAATTGAGTCTCATTGCCACCCACCTCCACCGAGAAGACGGTGTCCTCTGTTTGAACACACATTGCACACACACACACACATAATATTCACTGATGTGTCCATTAGTTTGACTTAGTCAAGCTATCACGTCGCAGGGAATAATTGAACTGCAAAATCAGTTTAAAATGCCATTGCAAAGGGTTCAAAACCAATGGCCTGTTTTAATGTTGTGGTGGATTGATTGTCTTGTATGCATGCAATCCACGGTTTTTGTCGGCAGAAATCATTCTGTACTGTGGTGGTTCCACAATGATTCAAATAAATGCACGTGTCTCAAGGGCAAGCCGTTGCGGGAATGGCTCCTCTCAGAGCGCGCTCGATCGCTCCATGGACTGTTGAGAATTTACGATTACGTTCAGCAAGTGCACTTTTGCATGCGCTCAACGTAATAAACACTGGCCTACACATTTGCAAACGTCTGCGCTGCTACACTAGTGTGATTTTTTGGGAATCTTTTGTGTGAATTACTCGTGGTTATACACAAAAATCTCACAAATTATACTCAGCTGACAGTTAAAACTAATTTGCTTATGGCATTTTCCAGCAAAGGTTACTGACCCTGATCCAGAGAGCTGTACTCAATGCGGTAGCGGGTAACGGCTCCTCGACTGTGCTGCGAGGACAGTGGGTGCCACATCAGCCTGATGTCTGTCGGTGAAGTGCTGGCTATAGACAGCTGAGGAGGTGCACTCGGCACTGCAGCAGGGAATAAAAAGAGAGGTGTGTGTTTATGCACATTCAAGCAATACCCTATAGATCTGCAACGCTGCCGGACAGGTGTTTCATTTAGTGCGTCTATTACTAATCTATACTTTGGAGTCTATACTTTGGGGTTTGGCCCTGGGGTTGTATTTCCTTCTAGAATCAAATATAAAAGGTTGGTCAGTTTTCCAAAACAGCTGTAGAAAGAAGTAGAATAGAAATACTCTGTACTGAACTACTACTTTATCAACCGCAACCAAAACATTAAATCCATGACATTGATGATTCGCGGCACTTCGAAATCCAGTTACAAGGTTGTCAAGCTAAACTCGCATGCTTCGTGAGTGAGCCAGGCATCCCAGAATGGCACTATTATACCTCCGTGTGTGTGCGTGTGTGTGTGCGTGTGTGGCCTTATTTAACCTGCTTATTAGTCCGACAACTCACCATCCTCCAGCATCTCTACGGTGACAGACAGGGATGGGCGGCTGGCCCCCATGGGAGAATAAGCCACCACAAAGAATGTGTAGGCAGTGTGCGGAAGAAGCTCTTTGACGAGATACTCGGTGGTGTCGTTGTTCATCGCAAACTGGTACTCGATATTATCGGAGCCTGAAACGATGAAAACATATTCAAATCAAATACTATTTTGCTTTTTTTTTTTTGATAACTAATGTGATGAATGACGAATAGAGACGTACCTGCAGCGAGCTGGTAGTGCACAGAGTAGCCGATGATTTGGTTGGAGTTGTACTCGGGTTTCTCCCAGCTGAGCAGGGCCGTGGTGCTGGAGTAGGGTGCGGCGGAGAGGTGGTGAGGAGGGCTGGGCAGGCCCTCGCGCACAATGACCGTAAGCTTGGCGGTGGCGCAGGCCGTGCCCAGCCCGTTGTCTGCTATGCACTGGTAGTAGCCCCCGTCCTCCAGCGCCAGCTGGTTGATGAGCAGCACGCCGGGGCTTTGGGTCTTCACCCGTCTGAATGGCTTGATGGGTCGGCCGTTCTTCAGCCAGTGTAACACGGGAGGGGGCTCGCCCGAGCTGTTACACACGAACCTCGCCGTGTTGCCCCGGGACAGGGACACCGTCTCTGGGGGCTGCAGAATCACTGGAGGGGCTGATGGAGATGCACCCAGAGGAAAAAAAAAATGGATATGCAGAAAAGGAAAATGCACCTCCTTGATCGATAAACTGTTAAAACCAGCTATCAGGACTTTCAAGATTTTGATGAGCACAGAGCAGTCCTGCCTTCACTGATAACTGTTGAGGGGAACCCTTTTGGATGTCATGAAGGCCAATATATCATTAATCAAAGCAGTTAATCGGTAATCATTAATTAGTAGTCTTATATTAGTCTTCCGTTTAAACTTTTCTGAATAACTGCTGTATTTTAATCCAGATTGGACCATCTTTTCGGTTCTTTCAGGGCTAAGTGGCCATGGGCATTTTACACTTAAATGAGGTTGTGTATCTTATGAAACAGAATTTAAAAAGAAGAGGCACAGGAAAATAAATAATGACTTTCAGCTACACCCTTTCCTATAATTCAATGTGGCTGTGTCTTCGTTCGGAGCCTAGCCTGCCCTTGTAAATGGAATGTAGTGGACCTGGCTTGGCACCAGTGATAAACCATTCCGGTCAACAGCACAGTACGTTCAGCTTTTTATTTTTAATGGACCAAGGATTTTCCCCCTCCTTTTTTCTCCCACAGTTAAACCACCGTAGTGACATGAAACAGAGACAAAGGAGCCCCTCCCCGGACGTGACCAGCTTTAAGCAAGCATGTCTGAGAGATTTACGAGCGAACCTGCTGAGATTAAAACGGGACCAAATTGACACGAGGAAAATGTATGATCAACAGTCAGACCTCTCCATAGAATTAGAATGAGTTCATTCCAGAACAAAAGACCTCGTCCCTGACCAGTGTTTTTCTTCCCGAGGGAAAGAAGAATCGACTATTTCTCCCTCTCTTTCTCTCTCTCTCTATCCTGCATGCACGCACACATGCACACATGCACACACGCGCACACGCGCACACACACACACTTCCCCCTGTCTCAGATAACAGAATCATAAATTATGCTGCATTCCAACACTGGTTCAGAGACTAATATTCTCCCCTTTTCAACGCCTCTTAAAATAACATAAAAAAAAGCAGTTCAGTATTGCCGTTACTTGACTCTTACCAGGCACATGCAGCTCAGCAGCAGCAGTGACAGAGTCTCTGGTCTTAGGCTTGTTGGCCCTGCAGACGTAGACGCCGGCATGGTGACGCCGCGTGTCCCTAATCACCAGGTTGGTTGCGAGGACAACCACATCAGTGGAAATGGGCTTTCCATCTAATCAACGTAGAAAGCAAGATAAACAACAGACAAAGGTGGAAGACCATACAGATGGCAACAACAACAACAAAGAAGAGACATAGGCCTTGAGAAATGCGTAGATCATTCCTCAGGCTTTCAGCTGCCTGAGAAAACCAGCACCAAAGAGAGAAAGCAGCACTTTGAGCCGCTTGTTATAAAAACCAGCTGACCAACAGGTGGCTCTGTGATTTCTCAGTTCGGGGTCACTGAGCCATCTGCATTGGCACACTCCTGGGCTGTGGGTGAAATCACTCATGATTCGCCATATACACAAGAACGCTTGGAGGTTGCCATTTTGTGTCGTCGTTTTTCTAGATTGTCTCCAGAAATTGTCCGTCCCCTGAAAAGTGAATTATTGCACCATATTGCGCCGATTTTGACTGCTGACGATGCCATGTAATCCTGTAATAATAATTGTGACGGAAGGCGGAATTTCTCATGCAAACAAATCACTGTGTGCGGAAGAAATGTTTTGTCAAAATCATTTGCACCGAGACTACAAATACTGGTGGTGTTTTGTGTCTTTGTGGTGCTGTGAATGGATGGTATGACAAAGTAAAGCATGGTTCCATGTGCAATAATGGAACAACGGACTCAGAGGAGACGACTAATAGCACTGAAACAACATTCTCAGCCACACATATATTGCGTAGTAAAGCAGAGGCACAAAAAAAGAGAAAACAAATATGACGAGAGGAGGGAGAAAGAGCATTTGAAGCATTACCATGTCTGCTCCAGGACACCAGTGGTTTAGGCTGACCTTGGGCCATACACTCCATCACAGCGGGACGGCCGAGCACCACCGTAGCATTCTGAGGTGGTGCTACAATCACAACACTGTTCAGGGCTTCGGTAGAGCCTACAACAATAATGGAAAAAATGTTCTAGTATCAACCAGAAAATATCACATAAATGAGTGCTTGTAAAAAAGGAAATGTGACAGTTTGGATTCACAGATGATCAGTTTCTCAAATGAAGTCAAAACCAAATCTTGTAGAATATCCAGTGTACCCCTTCTGCAAAAGAACAATTTTAAGATAATATATACATTAATTACATGATTAAGGACTATTCAAGCAACAATGGCATCACTTTAAATTGCAGCTGGTAAAGGTGGGGTTTACTACTACTAATTCATATAACGCCAACGAGCTAGTATGTATATGTATGTATATTTTGCGATATAATGTGTTGATATAAATGTATGTAAACAACAAGTTAAGTACTTAATTAAAGCACTTGGTTGAAAAGCTTCCAGGCACTCGAGGGATGTGATCACAGCGTAACAGCTTGTGCATTCAAACACATAAAGGAAGGTGGTAAGCATTCCAATGTTTATCCACAAATTCTCCCGGAGTTGTTATCCTATTTGAGGAGGAGGTTGTTGGAACTTACTGCACACTTGGTGAACAACCTTTACTTCTCCTGTATTTACTCGTATAAAAGACAAAAGATCTGAACATAGGCCCAGTGGGTGTCGGTATACACATTCTATGAAGGCTGCCAACACGAAGCAGTCACGTTATGCATTTCCTGTTTCCTAGGAGTAAAACGTACAACCATTTTATTGCTATTTCTGTGTTCCTTCATTTAAGCTGATAAAAGAAAAGAAATGCTGATTTTGGCTGTAGCAGAATGAACACATAAAACACAATAGCAGCTTCATCTACAACTGACTCGCTGTCCTGTAGATGAAAACCGGAAACCCGTAATCCTCAGGCATTTTAGGGGCGCATCGCTGAGCAGAAGTTTGGTTTGTAACAGTTAACTTGCAGCATAAACTTGGTGCAACAAATCACATTTGGAATTTAGGCAGCCGATATGAAAGGATTTAAAAGTGCTGGCTTCTGAGGGTGTTCGGCGACTCTAAAACAGGCAGAATTTGTAACGAATCCAGTCACTTCAGCATCGAAACAGCCTGAGTCGTTGACGAATTGGTATCTGGTTGAGGCTTCATTAAGCCATCTTTAAGTCTTGATAAGAGAGGTTCTGATGTGAAATGATTTATGTCTGTATACCAATAAATAAATCTGTATAATCTAACGATTATACCGTTTTTTATTTTTATTTTTGCTACAGCATGACCAATCTGACAGTGTCCGTCGCGGACATAGTCTGGACAAAAGCCAACTACCAAAAGGAGTCTGAAGAGAGATTGAGCGAGAGAGATTGATTGAGCGAGAGCGAGAGCGAGAGAGAGAGAGAGAGAGAGAGAGAGAGAGAGAGAGATAAAGGCTAAAAACGAGAAATTCTTCTGTGAGAAAAAAAAAAAGGTACGCCATTAATTCAGTCGACACAATGGCCTCACATTATGTAAATGGTGTGCATCCCTCCTCTTCAATGATTAAGGATGTTAGTCGAAGCGTATTGTTTAAGGATTGGAGGGAGAAGAAATTCATTTCTTGAGTGCGTATCGGTCCTTGAGCTATTAAGTCGGTGTGAAAGGTCCTTATTTCTCTGCTCAGCCCAGGCAGACTCTGTAGCACTTTTTTTTTTCCACATGCGAAAAGAGTAACACATGGAGAGAAAGAAATTGAAAGTGACTGGATATTGGAAGGTTATGGCAGGTGAATCTTTCATGTTTTCTACATCTCAAGTTGAGCACATGAACCCGATGACCCCAAATTCAAGCTGTCAAAGAGAGTTTGAGGTCTTCAATTTCAGTGCAAGTGAGTGAAGTGATGGAGATTCGATCTGACACCTGATTCGTGTAATAGCTCACAATAGAGCCTTAAGCCGTTTCCTCCAACACTCCTGCTACAATTTAAACTTCAAACTGAAAACTCGAGGACAAGATGGCTGCCTGAAGAACTGTGCGAAATGTTTAATGTAAATGTGCTACATATGACTCACTTGCGTTGGCCTCATTTCTGTATCTCTCTTTCCCCCCCCCCATTTTTTTTTTCTTTTTTTGTCTTTCATTTGAAGGACACAAAAGCTGTGACTCAAAAAGGAAACAATGGTTTCCACGGAGCAGCCAGCTAGGTTGACTGATCTCTCCCCAGTGAGTGACAGTGGCAAATAATGTGATATGCTTTTCTTGGGGGCAGCATAATGGGGAAATCTTACAATACTGGTGATGGATCACGTAATGCTCACAGCATAAAAAAAGTGATGTCCACGGTGCTAAAGTAATCCTATGCGGTTCTGTCAATGCAAAATTGTTTTATTGCAATAGGTTGGGATATCTGCAACAATATATGCAATACTGTTGGGATATATGCAACAGTTTGGATTTCAATAGAGTGATGGTTGTTCCGAGCATATTCCAAACACAAGGTGAGAGAGTGCCACTTTCCCGATGCCAGCGCCCGTTAGACTAAAAGTCAAATGAGATTTTTGAGACTGGTGTGGCAGCTCCCTGTGGGACCTGGCTACCTTTTCACACGTTACAAAGCGGTGCAACAGACTTCACCTGTGGTGACGGTAAGCCTGGCCTCATGGCTGATGTCCTTCCTGGCGGAGTTAGAGGCGACACAGCGGTAGACGCCCTCATCCTCCTCGGTCACCTCAAGGATCTGGAGCACCCCGTTAGGAAGGGAAATGAACCTGTTGCACACAGGGTAAAACAGAGATGTGATGTGGCATATAAAGAGAGAGGGGGGGGGGGATATCAACTGAATGATTAATATATATTTCAGGGAAAATAAAAATATATTGTGGCTTTAGTGTTTCAGACATATTGCAATCCCGCAAGCTCTTATGCCAGTATCATAACATATATTAATGCCGGTAGCGTGATGGGTGGGGGCAAGAAGAACAGGAAGATGCAGTGGATGAAAGCAGAAAAAAAAGAGAGGTATAATGAAAGGCAGACCGAAAATAAAATGGGGACAGACAATGAATCCATATCGACATGGATAGCGGGGGATGACAGTGAAGAAGAAAGAACGGGAGAACGCGGATGGGGCCTATACAGAGGAAAAGGCAAATGAGTGCATGAGAGAACAGAGAGATGGAAAAAGCCAGTGATGTATCAGCCATCCTTTGGTGTATCTTTGTGAGAGGCCATTAGCAGCGCCTGTGGTGGGAGAACGCCATCCCACCAATAAGGACGTGGTGTGTGAGGGTCAGGCAGGGCCACAACAGCCATTCGCACTTAGTCCTGTGCAGTAAGGCTTCAAACTTATTCCAAGGCGACGGGGCCAGTAGAGATACGGTCAAACGTCAATATAGGTAAGAGTAAATGAAAATATTAGTGAAAGTGCCTTGACACGTAGTGTGACATGCCCGGGACAAGGCAACAGACATTTCATACAGTTGTGTTTTGTTTTGTTTTTCCTCATCCGCAAAATCACAGCCGATTTACGGGAATTAGCATGTTTGAAACTCAAGGTGATCCTCCAGTTCTCTTATAGTTGCTGAAATCCTGAATATTTCCACTGAAATAATAGTTCTGCGCGTGGACTGTTCAATAACTCCTCTCCAAACCTATCTGACTATGAAAAACATCCGACAACATCTTCTGCTGCTGCTGCTCGCTCCTGTAATAAGTAAGCCGTGCAACTTATCGTCAAGGTCAGATAACTGCGCTATCTCCGCCCCCTGACCCCTTCACTGAAGCGTGTAATTGCATATTACGCTCTATGCTCCAGAGGAATAAGTGATACGGTAATTGTGAGGCTGCAATCAAAGGGCATGAAAAAGATTTGTATCTTTATCCATGTTTCACACGTAGCAGTGGGCACGTTTAAGGTCATATGGCCAGACCACCTAGAAGAAGAAAAAGCAAAAGCAAAAACATTTTTACATAATTTAATTACTTTTAAAAGACGCCTTTTCAACCTGTGTATTCAACTGAAAGTAGCACACATTTCGGTATTGAATTAACAGTAGCACAGAACTTGGGAGCATATAACTCTGCCAAGGCCAAAACAATCTTTCATACACTTATCTATCAAGCACAGCAGAAAAACATAGATATTCTATGTTTAATCTATGTAGACAAAAATCATAGGAATCCGCAGATTGCAAAAAATCGGTGTAGAGAAGTAGTGAAAAATTCCTGCTCCTTTTAACTCAGCAGCAAAATGAATGTGTTTGGTGAATTAATGGTGTGTTGTCATGGTCCATCAATTATCAAATACCAACACAGACTAGGGTTGACAAATAAATTGATACTAAAAATGTGTATCCAATTAGATACTTATTTGCAAAAGTATCAACATCAGCCATGAAATAAAACGTTCAGGGCAGTGTGGCCATCAACCATAATAGTCCTACACCTGTTTGAATGTTCTTTTGACAAGAAAATTATTTGTCATGAAAAGAAGTTTGTTTAATTTCAATTATTTTCTTGTATTGTTCTAACCATTTATCTGAAAAACTGGCATGCCTAATTTTACCCGCCGCCATATTGAAAATAGTATCGGTATCGAGTTTGAAATTCTAGTATCGTGACAACAATAGACGCAGACTAATCTTAAAGCTTATTCATCAATCGTCATTCAAGGAAGTAAAAGACAGAAGACACGGTAGAAAAAGGAGGAGATTAGGGAGGAGGAATCATGAAGAAAGGTCACCTTGTCTCCTCAGGGACACCCACTTTGTCCTTTTCCCAGGTGATAACAGGGGTAGGCACTCCCTCAATCTGGCACTCGAAGCGGGCAGCTCCTCCAGCAGGCACCGTTTGCGGCGATGGCTCCTGGTGGAACTCGGACAGACCTGGGGAGACGGAAAATGTCATCGTATGGAATCCATCGTCAACAATTGATCCATAGCTCCCTTTCCATCTCAGTGTTTGGACTCAGGACCCCGATGAGCAAACACAACTCTGCTCGAGCCAACTAACTGCAGGATTAGGGTTAGGTTGCACCTGGGAGACAGCGCAACACAACTCAAGACAACAACACAAGAGAAAGAGAAACTTTCTTTATTGAACTTGGTTTCTTTCTAAAATACCTTGAGCAAATTCTGTATATATGTGCAGTCTCTATTTTTTAGGAATGCTGATTATTATATTCATCCCGTTTTAAGGTGCCATTTTAACTGTATAACTCAATTTAAGACATGTTCAGGCCATTTGAATACCCTTGAACGTCCCAATAAGGAGATATTTGGGCATTTATCAGATTTGGCTTGGTATAATTCTCTGCCCAGGTTGCATCTTGGCAGGGCTCCAAATGTCATCACATCCTCGATGCATTTTACACAAAGACGTTCCTAGCGCAGGTGAGCACCAGGGGCCAGCAGTGAGCACTGACTGAGGGCCTCTCACCTTTGACCCCAAACTGGCTGTCGGAGAAGTGAACAAAACTGGTGGGCTGTCCCAGGCACTTGGCCTGCAGCTTTGACTAAGGAGTAGAAAGCCATGGAGAGCGGTGGGTGGGGGCGGGGGGGTTGGGATCAAAGCAGAGAAAGCAGACAGCAAAGGCAGCCAAAGGCAGCAAGAAACAAGGCTGGTAAACCTAAAAGAAGAAATCCCCACTGATTAAACTGGGCAATATACAAAAAAACAGTGTACACTAAACCACCATTAGCCACATTGTAAATAATAAATACCAATAAATAAATAAATGAGCAACAGATAAGGTATCTGAATAAATGATTAGATCTCAACACAAATATAGCGCTAATAAATATTTCCTTCTGATTTCCGCGCTTTAACACGTGAAGACAATCCCTACTAATTCAGACCTCATTCGCACAACCAGTGTGAAAGCATGTAAAGGTTATCCAGAAGTGCTGCATGCATACGGTAAATCTACCTCCCATGCAAAAGCCAGGGTCATAAATGAGTACATGTGCATACTTAAATGCTGCTGCGGGAGCTGTGAGCCTCAGCTGACGAGAAATACAACTGATTATAGCTGACTTTGGGTAATTATGCAATGTTGGCTCTCAATATGTCACAATAATCGCATCAGTGCAACACTGAAGGACATTGGTTCTGAGCAAAATGTTGTGAAACATTATATATTTCCTCACACAAGTGGTGTTTTGACCTGATTATGGCACCAGTTGAAAAGTTAAGGGATATAAACATTAAGTACACTTCAGGGAACAAGAACGGCTGTGTCAAAATTCCCTTTTGCTTAGTTTTCAAGGCATTATGATCAAACCCATGAATGTCAAGCAAATTGTGTAGCATCAGCCAAAATCAGGCAGTCACAAACAGTGGGGGGGAATCGCCAGAGTCTTTAGAATTCTTCCTCTGGGAGCCAACAGTGTAAAATTCATTTTAACGATCTAATATCCATCAAAACAATTTGTATTTTGCAAACCTGCTGCATCACCGCCATCCACTGTTAGGATGACAGCAGGTACACAATGCCATGACGCATGATGCAACAATCAACTTCATGACAACAATGGTCAGGCATTTGGATGCACAGAGCAACTACTGGCATAGATGGCAAGAGTGTCAGAAGGAGGGCTTTCTAACGTGTAGAAAGGAGTAGCAGTTCTTGGATTTGGAGTTTTCAACCCAGCAGCCAAACACCTCTGAGATGACCACCATAACATTTCAAAATCCATTTCCTCCGAACCACTGAGGGCTGGAGGAGACACAGCGCCTTACGCCAATCACACACACTAACTGTTAGTCATGGCAACACACTGACCATCTGTGTTTTCCTCCTGCACTGAAGAAACAAACTTTCTCAATGGAGTATATAGAGGCTGACGCGCACGCACGCACGCACGCGCCATAGTAGCAAAAGGCATTGGATTCATTTCATGAGAAGAAAAAATAGGAGAGAAAAAAAAAAGAACTTTGAATGACTGTTGCGCAGCAGGCTTTGCAGGAGGAGTTGATGATTAACCCCTGCCTCTTCCAGCCATTACACACTGTGATGCCCTCATGTAAACACACAACCTGTAACACTGCCAGCCAGCGCCTGACAGGGTGCCAGACTCGCAGTGTGTAAATTAGAGTCAGGGTGCATGAGTGCAGCACTACTTGTACCTCAGTGTTTACACTGTGTACTACTTGTTAGCACATTACTGGATCACTGTCGGGAACACTTATGCGCAGGTCTCACAGGGAGGGATCTGTACGTCAGCACTGGACAACAGCTGATCAGCGACAGAGACGTTAATGCGAAGGGGGCAGGGGGGTTGATTGGAAAACAAACTATGCCCACGCGGCGATGGAACAATGGCGACTGGCCGGGGCTTCCACCAACCGCTCTGCCAAAGCATAATAATATTAGTCTTTTCCCAGGACTCCGCGAGTGGCACCAGGCCCGCGGTGAAATTCCACAGCAGAGCCATCCGGCACCATGCAGGGGACATTCTGCAGAGTTGACACTGCTCTGCCCGGGATTGTGCCGATAGGCTGGGCAATTTTTTTACAGGCAGCACTTTTAGGAAAGGTGACAAATCAAGCCACGGGGTCAAAAAAAACTGTCCAATGGTTTCCTAGCAACAAGGTCTGTCTACGTCTTAAAGGAATATTTTACGGTCGCACTTTGGGCACGTCTTTGTGTAAAGTGCGCAACCTTTTTATGCTTCTTGTTGGGGGAGGGGGGGGGGGGGGGGGAAAGCCCC
>JAFBJU010000352.1:1131716-1160209 GCA_016785305.1 Colistium nudipinnis | reverse complement strand
GGGGGGGGGGGGGGGGAAAGTCCCCATTGACTGACGCCCAGTGTTTTCACTCCTGCCCTTTTTTTTTTTTTACCCTGACTCTGCCTCTGCCTCTGTCCGTCCCTCCATCTTTGCCCCACTCTTTGGCCCCAGAGCTATCAGATTCCAGCGGTTTTCCCTCCCCTTGTGCAAGCAGATAATTCTACCCGTGACCTCTTGGCTGCCCAGCTCTCAGGCAGAGTAACAGTGGGAAATCCCATCAAGCGTGACACCAACCTCAACCGTTATTTCTTATAGCTAGTCAAAAATAATCACACTGAGATTCATTTTGTCCTGCATACGGTATTCTGACCCTTTTTTAATTTCATTCAAAAGCTTAATTCAGTCAGTTTTGACATGCACTCAGGAATGCTGTGTCAAAAGGCCATTAATGTCATATCCATTCTAAAAGGTTTAGTCCACTGATTTGTGCATAGATTGTTAAAGGTCTTAGAAATATCTGGATTCTTTTTTCAATGTTTGTAAATGAGACATTATTCATTACACAAGAAAAACGAAAACTACAGCTGTTTGCCTGCAGAGAGGACACAGCATATGGCATTACCTCCTTTACCCAAATAATATGTGAAAGCTGGTAGGCAATAAGGATATATTGACATTCAATCCAGCAGTCTCATAATCAGAAAGGTTAATTGGTCTAATTAACACTTTTTTTTTTCTTTTTTTTAACACAGCTTCATCATTTACCCATGGGTGGAAGTGGGATGTGCGCGCTATGTGATGCCGTGGCGTTTTGGCAAGAGAAGAATGAGGTAGAGGCTGAAAGACTGGCAAGTTTTTTTTACATTTTTAAATCTGTTTTCTACTGCCTCGTTCTTCTGCCACTTTTTTCCACATGTCGTCAGATGAAGCAAAACGCATAATACACTGCAACAAAAAAAAATAAATGAGTGGCTTTCATTATGAGCTTTCAGAGACACAATCTCTGCCATGTTCCCTTTTTAGCCTTATTTTGAACGCAGCAGGACATGCAAGGGCCTGCTCAATGTTGAGGCAGTTTGGCTTCAACCTCGTGCCCACTGGTCACATCTATCTCATAGCTGATTTACAGTATTTAAAATCATGGCACACATGCGCAATTACTTTTACACACACGCACGCACGCACACACACAACCAGACAGACACACACACTGAAGGTCATCCTTAATGGTCTCTGAATCCTTTCCTTTCACCGTCACCGCAAACTCTCTGCAGCCTTTTCGCCTTCCCACCATTCATCTAGAACCCCCCTCCCTCCCCTTTACTTCTTATTGTCCCTCAAACAAGAGATCCTCATAAATAGGCATGTGACAGCTGACAAAGGTGGGGGTATCCAAAGAGCATACTGTCTCATTTTACACAAAGCTAATGACTAAATAAAGACTACCACTTAGGAGTGTGAGAGAAAGAGGCCTCCTTAGGGGGGCGATTAAAGAGATACAGTCGGTCCTCTCATTCCTCAGACCCACGTCTTCCTGTTCATTTCTTTCATTTCCACCCACTCGTTCTCCTTCACTGCAAACAACAGACTGCAGCATAAGTGCGTAGCGGTTCCCAGGACACTTGTTAGCACTCCACCAGAGGATAAGTCTCCGATCTGCAGCACCGGAGAACCACATCCATCTGCATCCACGCAAGTAAATTCCCTTGACAAATCTTACATCTCACACACTGTGTGTGGTACACATGGACATATGCCCCACTGAATGCTTGCTGTGGAAGATTGATCCAAAGCAATATTCATTATCCTATAAACCACAGCAAACAACATTTTGAACACCCTAACATAGTCAGTCAAAAATGGGCGAGACGTGCAGCATACAGCAGCAGTGACTGAGCAAGGATAAATGCCTTCTTTTCATAAAATAGAAATCATCGTTGTGGATGAATATGAGCTTCCTTGCACAGTTGCATGGGGAGATCAATACCAAAACTGAAATGAGTTACCACATGGAAAGAGCTGTCCTGTCACTATTTAACTGAATTGTATCTTCTTTTTTTCTAACCCAAACAAACTTTGAAAAGTTTGATAAAACTTCCCATCCATCTATCTATGAACTTCCTGCATCTAATTGACCAAAGACTCATTGAAGCTATAGACAAGATTTCAAGCTCAGCTAAACTGAATGTACCGTTATGGTGGTGGGGAAACAAAGGCAACCACATTAAACCAATGTTGTCTGGGTGCTGCTGGACACCTACTTGCCAAGAGCACATTTACAGTGCGGCTGGTGAGGGCCCCGAGGGCGCTGGCACTCACGCAGCTGTAGCCCCCCTCCACGTCCCGGGCGGGCCGGCCATCTTCGGTGGTTGGCAGCAGGAGGAGGGATCCGTTGTCCAAATACTGCAGATACCCCCCTTCCGGAGGCAGGCTCTGGCCATTCTGAAGCCAGGTGACATTAAAAGGTGCATCGCTGGCCCCCAGATTGCAGTCCAGCAAGAGGGGCAAACCCGGTTCCAACACTACATGGCCGGGCCCAGCGCCGCAGCTCAGCTCCACCGACACAGGTCTTTCTGTGTGGGAGAAAAGGGAAAAAAGTTTTATTCACGTTTAAAACAGTGTAGGTCCAGCTACATGCATCATTATAATTCACTATCTGATGCATTTGTCAGTGTAGTTTGAGTTGAACATGTCTACTGATCCTCCCTTGCCAAACCTTTCCTGCAGCCTGTTTATGCTCTGTGAATACTGTCACAGCCCAAGCATAAATTCAACACTGCCTATTTTTTTTTAACACATCGATCTCATTTCTGCGAGTCTTTTGTACCTACTTCATCATATTTGATTATTTTTGCATATTATTATCTTTTTCAGCGTTTGCTCATTTGTAATTTTGCAGTATGACTCCCATAGAGTCAACAGTGTTGGCAGCACGGCGGAACAGGGGTGGTGCATTCCAGGAGCAGGGTGTTTTGGGGACAGAGCGAGGGGGCCCGCGGAGGAGGAGGAGGAGGAGAAGGAGGAGGAGCTCTGCAAATGAAATGAGTGTAGAAGCATGAAGGGATTTGTGTGTCAGCAGCAGGACATTAAAGTCAGAGGGAGAGGGGAAGTCCTGAAGTGAGTGATTGATGAGCTGGTGCGAGATGAGCAGCAGAGTGCTACATAAACTGCAGTCCAAGGAGACCTCAGCCATTTAACCCTGCTGATACATGGTCATTGTTTATCTTTAAACAATGTAACACTTATCCATTATAAGCATTTCACTGTATGCAAACATGTATTTTTTTTTGTATAACTGTGCAGATAATATTAAAGAAGTTGCATGGAGGTGTTCCAAATAAGCAATTGTGTCCATATCGCCTACACAAGTTCTGTTTTCACCCTCTATTATAAAAACAGTAAGTGGCATGAAAGGCTGTTTTCATTTGTTTCTTTGAAGAACAAGATGTAGAGATAAATTTGGGAAATAAAAAAAAAAATAAGAACAATACAAGAGTCTTAACCGGTTTTAAATCTTGACTGATATGATGGAAGCTATCCCTCATGAGGACGATGGACAGGATTGAAAGCATAATGAAAAAAGTAAGGCTCAAGTTAGGTCTAAATGACATTGCCTCCACTATAATACACATGTACTGTATACTGTATTGTTAATGCTTTTAACATGCACATATTGCATATATCATGCATTATGCATTAACACCTGGTTTTAAGTGTGCGACCAGAGGAACTCTGTTTCCTTGTAAGGGGACATTTCTTATAGATCACATGCTGTATTAGTACTAGAAATGCCGAAATGCGAATCAGCACAGAGTGAATGTGCCTCTTAAAGTGTGGACATAAAATGATAAGGTCAAAGAAGAAGTGAAAGTCTGCAAATCAAATATTTTAAAGTGAGCTATGTTCAGTAGCACCAATACCTTAGCTCAAGATAGTAGTGCCACGTACTGACATTTTGACAACTGCACATCATTTATCAATTCAGGGAGACACAACAAAAACCATCATGTATCCATCATTAGAGTGTCCGTATTTGACATGAATTTCATAATAACTCATAATAAGTTGTTTGACTAAAATTACTCCACTTTGACGTTGACATTTAAGCATATATTGATGTTTTTGAACAGGGTAGTGTCCATTTTTGGCGTTTTAAGGGTTCTGCAGGATCTCTTGGAAAAAATCTTCGGGAAAATCAAGTGCTGCTCGTCAAGTAATTATTTTTATTTTTATTTTTTTTCACCTCGAGTGCATAGCAGAGCAATACCAAGAATTGAAGTCAATTCAGATGTTTTTTTCTTACATGAAGTTGTTATTTCAAAGTACATTATGTCATGCGACCACCTGTAAATCATCTCATTTAAATGTCCCCTTTACAGTTCTGACAGACCTCTTTGTGAGTCCAGCTTGAGAACCACTTTTTTCTCACAGCGGCGGACACAAACACGCACACACACCGACAGCTTCTCTTTCGCTAGCGACGGATTAATTAAGTTAATGGGAGACGGAAATTTTTCCTTGATTAAATGAGGCCTGACCCCCCCACCATCACTTCCTGATGAAGAGGCTGGGTAGTGCTGAGAAAAGCTGCTGCACTTTTCTCTGACACTGACACACACACACGCACACACACACACACACGCACGCACACACACACACACACACACATCTTGCACACAAGTAAAGAACACGTAGTTTTGTAAAAACACTTGCATCAACCAAGTGCACCAACACACATTAACACACATCACCTCCGTGGCTCCTTTCTTCCTCTTTCCCATTTCAGCTAATTAGGTTTCATTAAGTCATTAAAACGTTAGCAGCCATTTCCCAGCTCACTGCCAATGGTTTCACTTGGCAAGAGGGGGGGGGGGGGGACATTCTGTGCTGGATACGGAAGCCATTATGTCTCACAAAACTAGATAAAGGTGTGTGATAAGATAAATGCAAAAAAAAATTATAATAAAAAGAGGGGGGGGCAGGAATACACACATTTTCTTTTGGCTAGGTATAATTACGTTTACCTGGGTAAATCTAACTATATAAGATAAAGGCGCATCATTAGATACATTAAAACATGGATTACAACCTAGTGAAGCTACTGCACACATTGAGACAATTGTGTCCTATTATTCTTTTAAAAAGTATCACATATTTAAAATTTGGTTTGTTCAGTTGGGAATAAAACACTTGGTATGCGCGCGCACACACACGCACGCACACACACACACGCACGCACACACACACACACACCCACCCACCCACCAGAAACATGGACATGTCCTAGATTGGTGGCCAAGATCTGCACACACATGCACATATTCACCAGATAATATGTACCCGTGCACGCACACAGACGCCCCATTTCGACAAACACGGGCGCACACACACACACACACACAAACACACACACCCCCCCCGCCGAGGCTGTCGGTGTCTCATGAGGACACAATGTGGTGGAGAGGGGGGATGTGAAGTGGCCATTTTGCCATTTAACTGTACAAGTGGGAGCCGCTGGAACGACAGGGTACACACACAGGGATATAGTAGTGGCTGTGCGGTCTTGCTGAGCAGTAGTGAATGGATTGTGATGGCACGGTGCCAAGAGGCTCATAGCTTGCTCTAAGTAGAGAAAGGGCAGCAGTTTGCAGAAGGGAGAGAGGGATGAAATAGAGAAGAGAACAGGCAACAGGAGATGATGAAAACACACAGGCGTACACATCTTCAATAAATGATACACTGGCGCACCCACCCATCAATAACAATTTTGACACTAGACAGATGTGGATAAGGTAAGGATGATCCCATAATCCCTCATTTTAAATCACAAGCTTGTTGCCCCTTCATACTACTGCCGTGTGGAGGAACCTCGTCGAAATGAAAAACACTGGAAGAAAAGAAGAATAAGAAACAAAATCACTCACACAGGAGCGGAATTGGAAAAAGAAAAGAAGTCAATGGATGTTCAGTGATGGTGCAGAAGTGAGAAGGACAGTGCTTTTAATACCAACAAAGCTCATTTTGCCGGTCCATTTCTGCTAATGCATCACCTATTCATACGCCGTTTGGGAAAATCGGAGAAAGAGCACGAGGGGGGGGGGCGACCTTACACAGCGACTATTTTGCCCGGGCCAGCTCAGTGTCATTGAAGAATGGACACACCGCGAACCCGGGGTCACAGCTCAGGTTTCCACTGCCTGTAAATGAAGCGATAAAATACCTCCGGCCTATTAGGAACTAGGTATATGCCCAAAGAGGCTCGGATGAAAGGGTTCAAACATGGCTATTTCATGGAAATAAGTAAATGTTCTTTTTACTTAAAAGCCTAGCACAACATACATTGCTGTGGCTGCTATTTTTTGTCTTGCACTGTTATTATCTTGTTCTGATGTACATCGTGCTGCTTTTTTTTACGTCTGTGTACTTTACGGAGACTATACAGTATCACAATAATAACAGAAAGACATAGGCAAGACCATACGCACAGCTGTGATTTGAACTAAATGTTTACGTCAACAGGCAAACATGCTCACAGTGTTAATGCTGTTATAACCCAATGTGCACCATTTAATAACCACCACACATTCGCCACTAAACTACATTGGACCCAGGGACTCAGTTCGCATTATCAAATATATATTATATTTCAAATGAAAACCTTTCATACTAGCAGTGACAAAATGTCACACTGCAAAAACACAGTTTCAATCAAAAGTACCAGTTGGTCACTTCAAATAGGACCTTGGTGGGACAGGTGACAGAGGATGAATGAAAATCTATCCAAATTTCATGACATTCTACCCAAATAGTGTAATATTTCCGTCTTGTTTAAGGTGACCATGTTTTCGAACCGCCAAACCAGCACCCATGCATTCACACAATCACTTAATACATCCACCAGTAATGTTTTCATCCACATATTCCATGTTCCTCCATATTAGCGCTTTACAGATTTGTGTCTGGATGCGAGACACTCGGCTCGAAACGGAGACAATTCCAGACATACGGTATGGTCACCGTAGATTTTCGACCAAAGGGTTCTAAATGTACCACAAATTATCATCCAATAATGAGCTCTGACTGAGACTGAGTTGAAGTCACGAAAATGAGGAAAGTGTGAGGCAAGAACTACAAGGCGAGGATACGAGACAAAGAAAGGGACTCCTGAATGAAATAGAGGACTGAGCCTTGCAGGTGAGATTAGGGCAGCCTTGAGATGCAATTCAAAGAGAGCAGCGGAATGTGATGACACTTTTGTGAAGAGGGACGAGTGAAGCACTCAAAAGCAGCGATGACCAGATTGCCTTGTACATCTGCAAAATTAACAGTGCTGCGGTAGATACTTTCCACAAGATCTTCCTGTATTACATTCATCATAGCTTGTGTGATATTTTGAGTTGGGCGCATAGGTAGAAGCCCTACGTGTCCCTGAAAAACAAGATTGTAGGGCATCACTGAAACCTAAATACGGGCTGAGTAGACAGGGACAGATGGTCTGATTGATGGCGCTGAGCAGAGTTCAGCAGGAAAACCCTGTGTGTGTGTGTGTGTGTGTGTGTGTGTGTGTGTGTGTGTGTGTGTGTGTGTGTGTGTGTGTGTGTGTGTGTGTGTGTGTGTGTGTGGTGTGTGTGTGTGTGTGTGTGCGTGCGTGCGTGCGTGCGTGCGTGTGTGCGTGCCTATATGTGTCTAGTGGGTCTGGAGGCCACAAACCAAGCCTCAAACCAATTTCAACAAGTGCTCAGCTGTTGTTTTAGCGGCATCAACTACCTCACATTGATAGTCGAGTAAAGAAAGTTAGCCCTGCCTCGTCCTGCATGTGGCTTACAACCCGCCCGGTGTGTAAATAAATCAATATTCTGAAGCCACAATTGTGATAATCTGAGAAGAGACGGCAGCTTGCAATAAAACCCTGCACGGAGATGGAGACTCTAATGTTTCACTATTCAAGTGGAGATGCCTGAGCAGGAGCCAGAACTGGCTACTGTCAAAATATTTAGATCTATTTCACGTGTATGGTTTCATAGTGTTAAAAATGTAAAGCACTATCAGATAGCGGACGCCTGCCATTGAATTAGCCCTTTCTAATGAGCCTTAAACTGATCTGACGTGTATAAGGCTACATACAGATGGCACAAACCTTTCTCTGAATCCACTGTGAGGCTGTGAGTCACTCAGCAATCTGAACAGCTGCCGCGTCGGTTATTAAATGTTCCAGTTGTGTTTCCTCCCATGATCGTAGGCTACTGCAGGGTTCTTCTCACACCCAGTCATCCTAACCACAAGCGCATTCTCCCTTTCACGATCAGACGGCCAATAAAACGAGTCTCCTGACTCTGTGCACTGGCGAGTAGCCAGAATGAACACATACAGGCCGGGGCTGCAAAATTACAAGAAAGCGGTGTTTGATTTCGTGACTGCAATTATTTTCTCTAATGGAAAACCCTTTGCAGGCATCTTTCCACATTATTTTGTTGCTGCTTGATCCAGATCAAGTGGCCCATTTGGCATTAGCTTAAGCAAAATCCAATCAAATCATTGACATCTAATCATCTCACAACATTAACATTTTGAAAGGAGAAAAAAAAAGCTGTTTTAAGTATGGATCTTATAATGATTCTATTAAATTAATTATTTATTGAGCACCGGTCACATTGCAGATGTTTTGTACACTGTACACCTGAGAGATTATATCAAAGTTTTGTATACTGTGAAATTGAGATTTACTCTTACATTATGACCCTCCTCTCACAATCGGAATAACAACAAATGACATGAAAGTGCACGGTGGGAAAAGAGGGTTAGTGGTGAGACAAACGTGGCTCCTATGTCCAACTAAACTGTGTGTAAAAGGGAACGCGGGAGCCGAGAATGAGGAGGGCTGGATTCCTCCAATCACAGCAGCGTGGGGCCTCCACAGTGCAAGGCCCACTTTCATGAGTCAACAAACCGAGCAATCAAACTAACATGGGAGTAACATGGGAGATCTGAATCAGAATCTGTTTATTAGCGCAGCAGCAGTGCAGGAATATTTGCCAGAGACACGGTGGCCTGAGATCGGCAACGCAGAGGTTCCCAGTGTGTAGAACAAAAGGAAATACAGGGAGGCATTCATTGGAAAATGGGCCACATGGTTGCAAATGATGACGCATATGCACACATACGGGCACGTTAAGAGTGGTTTTGTGAAAGGATCAGGGTGGTGCATCTCTCACACAAGGCCAGGGAAACTAATGTCAAAGCTATGCGTGACACTGCTCGGTGCATGCACACAGGAAACGGGTGCTGCAATGAGCAGGTTTTACCTATCATTCTCACTGTAAATGATCAATAAAGACATTTTCTATTATTGATGTGGGAGAGGGATGTGATATGGCGGGGCATGAGTAAACCCAAGTGAGCCTTCTTTAACATGTGCCCTTGATTGTATGGCGGCTGCATGTAGGGACCAGAGCAAAGCCCAGACTGCAGGATGTTCTCATTTATAATTCAACGCTGCTAAACCCCAAACCAGGAGGTGACAATGCAATATTTAGTTGTAATTGTGTACACCTACGGGGGTACATGTGATCATGTGACACAGGGAGGCATGGGAGGAATGTGAACGCGGGTTAGTTGACCAAGTGATCTCCGGCAGACCGTGATTTTTCTCCCACTCGCACAAAGATAAAAACTAACAGTAGCAGAATGAAGGCCAAAGTAATACAAAAATACATATCAGAGAGGAATCAAATTTTGACAGATAAAGAGAGCTTCAAAAATAATCTTCAAGAGTATAACTCCAAAATACATTTTGCAGAATGACAGAACGACAATTGCAAAAAAGAAGGCACTTGACTGGCTCCCTTTGAAGTTCGGTGATCACACAACACAAAATAGAACTGCGGTTTCTCATTCTTAACATAGTGTCCACATGGAGGCGACGTTAAAGACTGCCGGCAGTGTCGTAAAACTCGCTGCTGGGATTCAAATTAAGTTCAGATTAGATCTTGGAGTGGGGCTGGTGCTGGATAAGGCTCACATAATATAAAGTAAACCACCACCCTCACTGTAACTTTGACCCTGCCCAGAGGATCTGCTCAAAATCCCATCATGTACAGTTCAGATCCGATACACTGTGAGGCAAACCCCTGTGACCCAGTTAAGCCAACAGGATGGAATAGCACAATCTGTCTGAACTGCATCTGCGCAGTTGTAATATTAATTTGTGACCTGCTAAAACGAGTTGATAAAGCAGAGGGCAGCGTTACCATTCAGCAACTCATTCACCAACATCTCTGTGTGCAACTGAGGTGCAAAAACCCACACTGAGAATATGATTGTCACGCATCCGCGTCACAAAGATAAACAAGCTACAGGAAAGATGTAATTAGTCAGGTAGTCACATTAAAGAGTAAAGAGTTTTTTGTTTTTTTGTTATTCTCTCCGAGAGAGAGGTGGCTTGGCAGCTTGTAGCAAAAAAGCAATTTAAACAGAATAGCCAACACATATGCCAAAGGTTGCAATTTTCACAGCCTCCAGTGGCTATGTTAATACCACTGCCCATCTCTGATGGTGTCTAATGAGGCAACAGTGGCATGCGGGGAACAGAGCAATCCGAGGGTGGGCTGAGTGAAATAACAGTGCAGGCGTTCTTCTCATCAGGCTACCTTTCAAATTACAGAGCCAGAAGTAAAAAAGAATTGAGGGATGTCGACGTAAACGTTTTAACCCGTTTAGGCCACCAGCCAAATTGACATGTGGCAATGACAACATACATGTTGTTTTAGTTGTCTGGATTTCATTATTTCACCATCATCCGTCATTTTAAAATAATGCATATAGAAATGATTACGGTGAAAAAAAACGGTGACAAGCTTCAGATCCCGCATAGAAGGGTAGCAACTGAAGTCCAAATCGTAATATTTAATATAAAACGATAAGCAAACTTTTAATTTGCCTTTAAAACATCCACAATATCATGGTCTGCGACCACCAACTCATGGCTTTACCTTATTGAGTACTCAAAAATTCTATATACTTATCACACATTATCTGACTTTCGCCATAACTTAGCTGTGTTTTGAATGAACGGCAACACTTCTCAACCACATAGCAGCATACACTCTCAATGACAGGGCAACTTCTATCGGCATCATTTCAAAAATGTGTTCATAATGTTACCACAATGACATGATTAGAAAAACGTACTTACACACGTACATTAGTGGAGACTTAGGAAGGCTTAGGGAGAGGCGACGGTGAAGGTACAACGCGGTGGTCAATGAAAATTGGTAACCTTGTTTTTCTTTTCTTCAGAGATTAAACCATTTTCTGAAAATAACCATCCGATAATCTTCCCTTTCATTGGGCGCTATATCAACTTAGTTTTTCATCCGACACAACTATACTACACGTGCACAGGCCACACCAGAATCATAACGGATAACACAAGATTCGGACAGGCCGCAGGATTACACACCTGAGGCACGGAGCGATGATTTCACAGCGGCGATTCCAGACACGAGATGTCACAAAAACTCGCGTGATCAAACGTGACTTCAGAAAAAAGAAATATGGAGGACGATGTACGTCTTTCCTGGCGTGCGTTTAACAGCAAAACAAACTAAATAAGATGAAACGAATATGGGTGAAGTCGGGGTTGAGAAGACGATATATCCGCGGCTTATTCCACTTGGCTCCGGGAAACAGTTGCGTTACGGCTTGCCATGTTTAGGAGAGGTAAAAGTACCTAACTTCCAGTTGGCCACGCCTCCCCGTCTGCTCGCTCATTGGCTATTGCGGGTAGCCAATGAGCGGCCCCATCTGAGATCGCAAATATCTATATTTACGATCCAAGATCCTGGAGACCCCGACTCGAGCAGAAGTAGTAAAATAACGTTATTGCCACTACACAATTGTGTAATATTAAGACAAATAATCGGCTGCAACTGATCCTCGAAACCCCCATCTCTCTGGGAGTTCGAGCTCTAACTGCTTCCCGTGACTGCAAATGTGCAGGGAGTTTAGGAAGTGGAAATTACATTTGAATAGTTTTATTATTTTATTTGAGTAAAAACGGGTTGTTTTAAACAGCACATTTTACAATTAATTTAAACAATTACAATCTCCATCGAAGGTTATAGATTGGGGGGAAACGACTCCTATAGCTCACATACCTTACCCTGGCTGGTCATAAACATATAGTTATATGCTTAGTGCAATTAAAGTCATTAGCTCATAATGTCTCGTCATCAGAGATCATGCTATGTACATGTGAAGCAAAGCACTGACAAAATAATACGTGAACATCCCATGAGAGCAAGTCATTTGAATTCATTGCAGACAAAATGGAGCTCAACTTCTATTGCATTCATACAAACACCTCTGTGCTCAAGATTGCCTCCCTGGCAGTATGAAAAGGAGCACACAGGGCACCATAAAAATCAACATATTCACAGCACAAATATACCCGGCTGAAACGCAGCCCAAGGCATCTTTAAATAATATGCATCCTAATTTAGCATGGAGTCTCTGGGGAGCAAATCAAGATACACTCACAAATCACAGCCGACACACCCACACTTACACACAAGCAAGTGAGGAAGCAATCAGACACATGGGGTTTATGTACCTCTTTGTGCACACACACACATATTTAATTTACTGATAATATGAAATTAACTATTCTCCACAAGCACAGCATGTCAGACAGGGTCTGGTTTTTTTAGATCTCAAGAGATGCGTGTGTGAATGTTCACAGATGACTGAATGAGAGAGTGGAAAATGGGAAGTTTGATCCCAAGAAAAAGTTCAAACAATACTCAGAACTGGAACAAAGTCATTAAAGGCGCTGTTTACAGTTCAACAAGAAATGCATTTGCATGAAGGCATTAAGGTAGTCTGTCCAAAATAAAGTAGATTCATAGTCTGCAAGAGGCCATTGAACAAAATTATATAATAGTGAGATGAAAGCAGGCATAATAATTTTTTTCCCAGATACATATTCAGCCACTGCATTCATCAGAATATGGACAACCAAGGCTCTCTATACAGATAAACCTTTTAGTGATATCAGAGCCAAATCAGACACACAGTATATGAGGGCCAATGCCAGACATACTGCAGTGTACATCCCTCTCTGCGAATTCAATGTTTAATATTCCTTAGCTGCTGCTATACGGGAGGTTGAACAGCTGGCCTCGTGGAGTAGACACAACAAACTGGAGCTAAACACATTCTGTACATTCGAGATGATGAGAGAGTGCAAAAAGAGACAAATATCAGGGGAGCAAACGGGGGAAATAACCATTTCCCTTGGACAATAAACTTGATTTAAAGTATGAAAATGCAGGATGAGGAATGACCTTCAAAGGTACCCCTTCTACTGCAGCACTGGTATACGCATGTTAACTGGCGCAGAATCAAATCGTCAGGCAAGAGCAGTCAGCTGGAAGAAAACCAACTAGGCTATACAGAAAACTTCAGAGAAAAATAGGCTTGTTTGTTCATTGCCTGATATACAGGAGGAAATGATGGAGACCATAGGGACGTAAAGTTAATGCATTACAGCTGAACAGGCACAAGCCTCGACCGAACCAAAGAGACCCAGGAGCTTTTCTCAGATTATTTGGTAGACCAACACAGGGTCAGGAGATGAGAGGAAATTGATGAACACTCAAAATGTGGTCTCCAAAGGGATGCCCATGGTGGTTTCTTTCTTCTGTAACTATGACATAATGTCAGAGAAGAATCGTCCAACCAAAGGCTTATCGCTGACAACAGAAACATTTTATTTCAAATTTTCTAGCTGCAATGATAACTCAAGCATATGAGTATGTTATCACTCAGGATTGTATTTGTGTCTCGTTCGAACTGTCTAACAATCTATTATTTATTAATACCAATCCAGCATTTGGCCTCTTTTGCTCAACATTGCCCGGTGTTTTGACAGGACCTGAGCGCAACATAATGCAAGAAAAAAACAAGGGAGCAAAGGAACGTTGTAAAAGAACACACTCACTGTATAAAGCAAAGTCAATTTTACAACAAGTGTTACATTTCTGCTGGGCATCGGGCAGATAGGATGAATGTCATTCCACTTTACTGGTATTTGCACTTGTTGGGGCAAAACGTTTAATGTCATGACAAACAACCTTGCTCAAACGGAAAATATAATGGAATGTTTGCATCACACCCACCTTTTGAGCGTGTGCCAAGCTGAAAATGTAACCCCCTTGTGTAACTGGTACATCTACATGATATTTAAGTTAGAGAATGGACTTTGCACCGCTGTACCCTGGTGCAGTGTGTGGAATAAATGGTTGACTCAAAAAAATAAAAAAAGTGTACCAACATGCCGAACACTGCAGAGGGTCACTTCAGCAGTACGATTCCAACAGGCTAATTTTCCTAGGGTGTTCTGTGGAAATACCACCAAACAAGCAGCTGAGGTGACGCTGTCTGACCTGAGTACACTAGAGGAATAACAGTCTTTTTGTTATTTTTCCAAGATAATTTACTTACACATGGGGCAGGATGAGTTATACAATAGTTTCCTATAAAGATTTTTATTTTTTTTTATTTCATCTGTCCCAAAACCGATCACACAGAGGCAGACTAAAAGAGGGTTTCAAAGCAAGTTAAAAATAAGCCATCAGCAAGGTGGTGTATTTGACAGACAGGGTCATACTCTTACTTACTCATACAGGCATGCCCAGAGCGTGTGAGTTAAATGCCGCTCACTTGGATATGAGAATTATTATTTTGTCTATGAAGAAACGAACAGGTTTAATTCCAAACTCTAAATCGGTGGTGCCTTTGTTTTCTAGCTGAAGGGTACTCATTTGTCATTAGTCATTAGAGTCAACATCCACAGAGGTTCTTCAATTTTCCTTTGTTTTTTTTATGTAAGTGTAATCCACTGCATTAACAAAATGCCACTAGGGCTTTAAAAACAAAGGCCTTACAAACGCATTTTAACCAACATATTCTAGCTTATTTGCTCTTCTTCTGCTTATTTTGCCCTCACTCTTAGCAATCTCACAGAATCAGACACAGAATGTGTCATGAACTAACATTCGTCAGACGGTCAAAAATAGGACTGATTGATGGGATTGCTCCATAAGTGCTGGCACTGGAAATAAGAAACGGTTCTCAGCCTTTCTGTGTGCTCCGCATGAGCTCCATAAACATTTGCTGGTGCGCAAAAAAGTGACGTGGGAGTAAATTAGAAGTGTTAATCAAAACATTTACATCGCACAATAGCGGAGAAATGTGGGAAGTGGATAACTGTTGCAGTGTTCACAATTTTCTCGTGCGTATAAAAATACCAAAAGTGTTACAATGATCAAATTAATTTGCTTGCACGACTACAGATGTTTCTTTTTTATTATGCCCATTAATAACTGTGCAGCACTTTATGGACTGTGAACACGCAGGCACTAAGGCACTCACACTCACTCATTTGCTTCAGATGTGTTAAGTGAGGCTGACATATTTTCATTTGATCTTTCCAATGGACAAAACAAGCTCTTTGTTTGTGGATGTAGCAATGGCCCTTGCCCTCGAATTCGCCCCACCAGCACCCGCCGATTCATCCCTGTCCCAGAATCCCCCACAGCCCCCACCCACTGCCAGCTTCAGTTCCCACAACCATCAACACCCACGACATTCGTGCTCCAGTTTCAAAACTATGGTGGCCGACACGTTTCACATAAGCGCATCAGTGAGAAACACAAGTGCAAAGGCGACAACGCAAATGCAACAGCGAGAATACAAATGATTGTGGCTTCTGCAGTTGTGATGCACAAAACATAGACAAACACACACACACACACACACACAGGAGAGAGAGCAAGAGAGATAAACCTGCTCACACTAAGTCGACCTCAATGACTGATGTAAACTGGTCTCGATGAATAATAACAATGCCAAGTAATTATTTGTTAATAATACATAACGACTAATCTTTTCATTTGATCACAAAGCACGATGCTGCTGTCAGCAGAGCTCATGAATACAAATTTGATTTTTTTTTCTCTGAAGCAAAACACTTTGATTGCAACTCTTAATTACTGCGATGGATTTTATTCCGATTTGTTTGTATTATTTTTAATCCCTTTAATAAATGCGGTGACTTATGAACCAAAGGCTTTTTATGACGCAGAGCCAGTGTGAGCGGCATAACTGTTTGTGACCAACTTTCTGTGATAAATCTTGCAGGGCAAATACATCAGTTTCCTTGTGGCTCTTATCACAGGCCACGTCCATCACAATTGCCATTTACCTGCACGAGATTTCATCATCTGGCTGTGATCGCTCCCAGTGTGGCACTCACTCTCCTGTCAGGAAGATCTCAAGGGGAGTCGTTCCTTATTCTGTCTCTGCTGGAGTCTGCAGGGCATGGTAATCCTACTCTATATAAATTGTATCCGCTGACCTTCTACCACTATACAGATGGAAATCGAGCAGGCTTACCTCGACTGTTGCCTCCTTTTTAGGGCCCTCATTTGCATAATTGAACAATGGATAAGGAAACTTGAGTGAAAAGAATGACTATATCTCCGAGGGAGGCAGTGTCTACCTGGAGGTGCGCAAGTACTTAAATCCGAGTTAGCCACTCTGCCACACGAGCCGCGTGCATAATATTGCTTTATTTCTCATCACTGCATGAAATATTCAAGTCCAAGCAGCGACATATCAATGCGGCAAGCCCGAGACATGAGAGAAGGAAGGCATTCTGATTGAAAAACATTTAATAGTGAGACTACTGCGTTTGCTAAACACAACCACACAACAGCATTTAAATATATATTACCCAAAAAAAAATAATAATAATTGCCCACTGCTCCACAATCATTTTTTTTTTTTGCAGAGTACAACTCCAACAACCAATGTGGCATCTGCAAATCCCCTGTCTTATTTAAACCTCGAAGATAATAAAAGTAATATTGGCCATGGCAAACAAAAGCAGCAAAATCTCACGGTGGAGAGGTTGTATCCAGACAACGTTTGGCACTGTTTTCAGGAGCAAATTTATGAACCCAAATGTTTGTCCAGACTGAAAGTGACGGCCAGCTCAGATCAAAATAAATCTCAAAGTGTTGTGTTCTCTCTTTCTCTCTCTCTCTCTCTCTCTAAAACGGTGCACTTGTAACATTATCATGCTTATTACTTGACACACACATTTTCCCTGAATTTGAAGACTGTTTGTGACAGTGACAGCTGGTTACATTTCACCCCTGGAACCCTCTCTCCGTGCAAATGTAATGTGGTGTAATATGCTCCAGGTAATTGGGCTAATTTGCTTCCCCACATCATTGTTGCCTCTTAACCTGTAGCTTGTTCACACAGAAATGTCCTCAGATGCCATTCCATGGGGGGGGGGGGGGCATACTGTATGTGTACATATATCCTCGAGTCCTTAACTAAGGAGTTCTCAGCCAAGGAAAGCACGCCAGGCTCACTATTACTCACTCTATCCCTGGCCCTGGACGGTATATTTGACTGCATACATTCCCGTGATGTGCCGCTCAGGTCTTTTGTCATGTAAATCCTCTGGCTGGTCTTTCACCCACTCGTCGTCGCCTGCGTGGGCAGACTCGTCCTCTGCAACCACCAGCCCGCGCCCAGTCCCTGCAGCTCCACTCTCGTCTCCCAGACACGTTCATGAATATGGGTTTACAAAAACGACCCCAGTTGATGCCAACTGTAACACTTCTCACATATGGGCTACGTTTGGCTTGAGCCAGACGTCCCATGCGCTGAGGCACACTGTTAAACTTGGAGGGCTAAACCATCAAACTAATGCAAACATGGGAAAAAGGAAAAGTTCGGACTTTAACTTTTGAAAAGGGCAAATCAATCATCACGCCGAATACTGCAGGAGGCTCAGACATATGCCAGCAGATCCTCAAATCGAGCCTCGTCTCCCGACGGATCTAAACACTTCGCCGATCGCCGAGAAGCCCCCGCGGCCGCCCCGTGGCAACATACAGGGCTACTGCAACTTCGTCCGACGCCAACATCCACACAGCCTGTCCTGGGAGAGACACCGCACCACTGCCCGGTGCGCCCCGCATGGGCCGGGCCACGTGAGGTGAACCCGCTAGAAGCCTCGTCCTCATCATAATAATAAGGACACATCGGAGAGACCGCGCAAGGTGCACACATCTCTCGTCGCAGCCCACTTAGTTGAGAGTGGCCGCACTTTGGTGTAATGCGAGTGGCCCTCTGCCCCGCAACAAAACACCCCCCCCACCACCCCCCAGTCTACATACGAGCACAAACACGCACACACACGCGCGCGTACACAACACATGACAGAAGTGTGCGCTTTTACCTTGTTCGGATGGACCACAAAACAGCGCAAGAAGACACAAGAGCCCAACTGTCGTCTCCACCGCCATGTACAGCCTTTGGTTTCCAACCCGCGGGGTGAGCAGCGTGCGTCTGTACAAGCAGCTACAGGGCTACACCGTCACAGCGACGTGCACATGCTGGAATCCGCTATTGTCTCCGGCGCGGTGCGTAAAAAGCGTCTCCGTGGAGGCTCGGCTGTCCGCGGCGGACGCTCCGCCGCCGGCTCTCCCGACTCTCGGCTCGCGTTAGACGGGGCAGAGCCGTCGTGTCTCTCGGCGCTCCAACGCCATGTTGCGAGCGAGTGTGAGAGAGTGTGTGTGTGTGTGTCTGTGTGTTGGCCGCCGGGTCCACACATACAGGCGCGCGCAATCGCACGCACGCACGCTCACCAGACACTGGCTGGCTGGTCGTCGCTGGAGAGCCGAGGCAGCCGTCGGTGGTTGTAACACACCCCTTCTTCTTCTTCTTCTTCTCCTTCTTCTTTCTCTTCGTCTTCGCCGTCGTCTTCCTTTTCTTCCTCTGGTGTGTTACATACCACGAAGGCCGAAATGGATGATGGAGTCAGAGCGAAACACTCAATATCTCATCATTTGTCTCAACATATTTCACCCCAGGCGCCCTCTCACTCTGTATCTGTGTGTCTGCCTGGGACGACCATCGTCAGGACAATGCTTCATTCTGGGCCAGAGTGAGATGAAGTGTGGCGAATGCTCTGGATGAGCCGTTATCTGTAATGACTGCTAATATGTTGCCCTGAATGAACTCAGTGTCTCACGCGCCCAGCACCATACAGTCACACGCACACACCTTTCACTCAAACTCTCACCTCCCACTCATGCAAAAAAAAAAAAAAAAAATGCAATCTGGTTCCTATAGTTTTTTCAATTAATCACTGCGCGCGTGTGGCTTGAAATACGCCCATTCGCCTTTGTTTACGCGCATGCATGGACAGTCAAGCATGGCTGCATGTATACATGTGTGTGCGTGTGTGTGTGATGAAGCATTTCTGGCTTTAAAAAGAAAAGAGAAGAAAAGGGAGAGGCACATGTTCTCTCCCTGAGCAAGAACAAGCAAGAGGAGGAGGAGGGTGAGTGGTTCGGTGTGAGTGTGTGTTTGTTCGAGGGGGGGGGGGGCATCCCAATCAATCAGCCTCAGCCTCCTGCAATGAGTGCTGAGGGACCCACTGACTTTTGGACGAAACCACATAGCAGGAACCAGCTGGAGCCCCGCAGCATTCCCAGATTAGACAAAGACTTGTGCTGCACTCGCAGCATCACTGACACAGGAAGCATCCTGAGAGGAAAACATAGACAAACAAAAAGAGGCTTTATCCAGCCACATACCGGCTTTCCTATATGAGGCACATCAGAGCTGCTACCGTTTCCATATTGTGATATGAATGTCTCCAAAGTGCAATATTCACCTTTTGATGATGTGACATATTCACCAATGGCTTGTTGGGATGAAAGACATGTACATTACTGATCACTGAGGAGTCTTCTTGCACCGTTTGAAACCATTTTAACATGTGTGCCTTTGTATATAGCCTTGCAACAAAATTGATCAACAGCATACGTGAGCAGAATGCTTTGTATATTGCTAACACCGGGGAGAATAAAGACAGGCAGTCGTATCAGGTATTAAGGGCGGAGATCCCTTTGGTCATAATGGCTCGTTCAACCAGATTTCCCATCCCTGCGTTTTCATTTAATACAATACTGCTATAAGATTGATTTGAGCTGATGAAATGAAACGGGATGGATGCTTTTCCCAGGTGCCTGATTAAAGCAAATGTCTAGGCCATCAGATTATGTGATTGCATTGGAAAACTAATAGCATAGCTGTGTCCTCTGTGATTGTGGTCCAGCTGTAATTTCCCCGCTCCTCATTTTTCCTGCCCAGCTGCCGTAAAATGATAAACACAAACTGCCAGCTGCTTGCATATCACTAAAAGTGCCATGATATCAGTGCGCAAGCCGTCTGAAAGAAATTGCTTTTGTTCGGTTTTGTCCTAAAATGTTGACACTTAGCGATTTGGTGTACCATCACACTTAACGTGTGCTGCTCTGCTGCATGCATAGTGTAGAAAGTAACACATGTAAACAGTGTGCCATACGAGACATGATTATACAATGTCAATCTAAGTTTATGTCGCAGTGCCAACAGGTCCGGACGGACAGAAATGAACTTCTTTTGTCCTGTCAGAACCTCAAAAGCTGATCGGGGGAAGCTATGACCTGCCCCAGTTATGTTCCTAATTATGAGTAACCTGAATCCCTGAAAGCACAACCCAACACACTGCATCACCCCATCTGTAGATCGTTACCCTCACCAGATACAGCCGGCCACGTGTAGTTGTTGATATGATGAGAGTAATGATTGTGCGATTAAACACTGGACCACCATATTTCAAGCAGTTGGGTCCAGATGAAAAACAATGTACTCCTGGAATCTCGGCACAGAATGGCGTTTTTTTTGTTTTTTTTTCTCACACTCAAAGAAAGAAAGCAATGTTAGCCAAAAACAGAGCAGGCCAATTGCTGAGAAAATAATTTTCCTATTTTATACTCTGCCCGCTGAGACCAATTAGTAAACTAAACTTGTCTGGCTTCAGTCAGAAAGCAAGAGGTTTTAGTAGTTTCTCTTGGCAGTAAGAGCGAGGTCGGTGTTGGTGTTTTTCTCTGAAAACAAATTAGAGTTTTCCATCACAAACAACATTGGAATTGTTTGGTGAGAAGCTGAGCGACTCTGCAGAATTCCCGGAATATGTCCACGCTGGCAACTGCTAATTTCTTGTTCAGATAAATATAATAATTCTTTCACTACCTGCAAGGGGTGATATTAACGCTCATGTTTGTGGTTCAACTGTGCTGGTTAAGGATCTTCACGGATCCAGTGACGATGCATCTTTTTAAAAATGTAAACATGACTGTAAAACATTGAATCATCATTAAAAAAAAATGAAGTACTGGTTATAAATAGCAGGAACACACGTACGTGCATATTTCCCCACATGCGTATTTCATTTTGCATGACTCACTGCGTATGAGCTCGGTGTGGGTTACTTTTTTATGCATTTATTTTGACTGACTATAGAACACTAAATGAGACAAACGAATGTCAGGGACTTCGAGCTGAACTTAACCCTAATGAGACTAAAAAACGAATAGTTCAACTGTAATAACAAGCCTGTGCCGTGAGCCAATAGGCCATTATGTGTCCTGCTAATGGTGATGACACACTATTCATTCCCCACCTCTCACAAAGAACATATACCACACACTTGATGATCAGTTCCACTCATCGCTGTAAGAGCGCATAGGTGATTTAAGAACTCGTTTAAGTGAATTGCCTGTAGTGAACATGAGATCAGATGAGTGTACTTTTCTCGCAGGGCTGGTGAATGGAGAAAAAAAAAATGTGTATTGATGACTTCATTATGAGGTTCATTAGACCGTCTGTGGCGCATGGATTACAAACCGCTCACACTGTTGCACCATACGTGATATTTTTGCCTATAAACCATTCCGAATTTTTGAGAAAAAAAAATAGGATACTCAGAAACCAATTCATCCTTCTTTAGCTGTTTCTTTGGCCTTTGTTTGAAAACTGCAGGTGCTTATGTATTCATTTGACGGGTCTGCGAAGAGCATTTATTTGATTTCAAAACACTCATGCTGCTGTCAGCCTCACAGCAGTGGGGCCTAATGTTTCAGTATCTCTGTTGGATTATATGGCAATCAGTTTCAGTGCATGGCCAGTCAGCGCCACAATTACTGATCATAAAAAATAAATAAATGATAATGACAATGATTGGCTCTCATTGAGTTTCTTTGATTCCATTGTTACTTGGCATTATATTTAGTAAACCTTTCCTTTTAGTATTTCAAGGATAGACAAAAACGAAAAATATCCCGTTTTTGTATTGTCGTATTGGCTTATGTCTGCGTCATATATCAGGAAATTAAGTTACAAGAAAGTATTGCCTAGTTAAGTTCGTTTTTGCAGATTATTTTTTATTATTATTATTTTCTTCAAGCCAGATGTTACATTGCCTCTTCCCCTGCCCATGTTTCTGTCCTTGTCTCAAGGTCACGTGAGTTACAATGGCGGGTCTGTGAGGTTTCTGTATTTGAATACAGAGTACAGTAGCCTCCGTGCTGGCTGTCTTTCGTCTCCCTCAAGGTCAGACCTCGCTCCATCTGACAGCAGCGCGTCTCCGGAATAGCCAAGGAAATACCACACGGTCCCAGACAGAGAGACGGAGCAGCGCCGCCTGCTGGAGAGGCTGAGGAAGGAGCCCCCAACAGGCCCTGGGCCCAGACACAGGCATGCATCATTCATGTCAGCTGCACAATGGGAGCAACGGTGATCAGAATGCTGAATGAACCCAGTGTACCAGGACAGATAGTCCCTGCACTCCTCTCTGCGACTCTCCCTTTTCCTTTTCCTTTTCTCAACTTTCCTGCACTCCCAAACGACGGAGCCGACCTTTGTGTCGTTAAAATGATAGTCATCATCCACTGTGTGCCTATCCGCCATTTCCAGCTGAGTTTAATCAACGACTGTGAAATCTTTTGTGAACAAACACTGCACGCTGTGGTCCATGGTTCATGTTTGGATATGTAAATGAGGTGGGTGTATGATTGCCCTGCCACAATGTTATTCCACCTCCTTCCGCTGGAGGGGTGCCCTCCGCATACTTGGCCTGGAGGAGAGCGTCTCCATAGAAACTAAGACAACGGTGGCACATGGGTGACTGTGCAAATGTTTTTTTTTTCTTTCCAAGGACAATGACACCGGGATGCACTGGCACTGGGCCGCCACAGAGAGCATCAAGCAGGGATATTGAGGGTCGAACAACAGAAACTTATTGCTACCCAATTTAATGGGCATTAACTCACCCAGTGATGACAATAAATAAGCGTTCCATGTATTTGATATAAAACCATTGACTCATTTGTGTGTGTAATCTGTGTGTCTCTGTGTGTGGCGTCAAAGTAAATATGAAATACAAAAACGTTCTATACTTCTGTGTATAATGCGATATGACCATAAAATAACACATGACAGTGGACTCAATGGAAATGCTAAACAATATTATTCCTTGGAAATGTCGAGGTCGGCTCTGTTTTCCTGTAGTATGACTATATGAAAGAATATATGTTGTATAACATGTTGCTTTTGGCTGGATGTCATTCATTCATGATTATTTCATCTTCTGACTATTTCCTGAAGTCAATCCCCATAATAGAAAAACTGAAAAGTCTGACATGTACCATTTAAAACGATTTAAAAAAAAAGGCGCATTCCTTAAAAGAAATCTAAGATTATACCCTTCCATTTCTCTCTTCTTCTCTCTGTTTTTTCCTCTGCCAATCCCTGTCATTTTCTCAAATCTTAATATCCTGATATCCATCTGCAACCCATCCCAAGTGATGACAAAGCGCGGAGCAAAGAGGGCCCAGAAAAGACATATTCTGTCAATGCTGTGGCAAAGTTCCCTGGGGGGATATCTGACTTTCGCCAGCACCGTTGGGGAGCTGGAGTGGGAGGGAGTAGGTGGGCTCCCTGAATGCATGTTAAAACCATTATTCCCTGTAAGAAGCAGCCCTTGTCTTAATTAACTTCAGGAAGGGATTTGGAATCAAAGTGTTTGCTTAGTATTGCAAGGTGTTAAAGAAAGGGGCTCGCCTCAGTGGTCCTGTGAACGGTGGCCTTGTCGGTCATAGGAAGGAGAGAGGGAGGTCAAAGACAGACGTGATGACAGGCGAAGAAGACGTTGCGAAAGACAGGTCAAAGAAAGCGAGCGAGCGAGCGAGAGAGAGAGAGAGAGAGAGAGAGAGAGAGAGCACATACGGTCCACTCTTCTCTGGGTTTTCGGAATGATGGTCCTCGACGAACATGTCAGAAGCTCGTCTAGACGGGAACTACCGCTGATAAATATTAATGAAGAGAGGAGAGGGAAAACGAGAGAAGTGCAGGAGCGGCCGCGCGAGATAAAGGGAAGGGAGGACAGACGGCTCCGCCAGCTTTCCGTCTCCAGCGGCCTTGATTTGAGGGATGGTAATCTGACAGTTGGTTGAATATGTATTCTCTATAATGTCTGTTAGTTTTACAGAGTTCACTACGGTGCACCTAATTCTGACATTACTCGTTCAGACTGTAATTACTCAGATATTTAGTGGTATTCAGTGTGCCACCCAGCATTTTCTATCTGTTCACCCTGTTTCTGGACTTGCAAAGACTTGAAAGTTCCAGTGACAGGTTCAAAGCAACCATAGTCATACGTAGCATCTGTAAGAGACCCACGATATAGACATACAGCCCGTTCCATTTTTTGATTTCCCAGAACCATGACCGTACCTCTGAACAAACAACTCCAGTATTATCGCTTCATATATTTTTTTCCCCTCTATTTTAGTCATTCTCTTATTTTATATTTTATCCTGAAGGGATGGAGTCTCAAATATTCTTACGGTACACCACCGCTGTTACCACCACTTTCGCTGCATTTAATTCAATTCATCACAGTATGAGTGCGTAGTTAAAGTGACGAGGAACAGACTGATCCTTGAATACAGCCTTGAAGGAGAAATCTGTATTTATAGTCATTGCTTTACATTTACCTCGACAGTTCCAAAAACACTCGTGTGTACGTTATTGTTGTGAGTAAACATACATTTATGTCCGCCCTACTATTTTCTATGGCGATATCCATAAGCCAGTGAGAAAGCAACTTAAATGCTTTAATCAGCTTAGGTTGATGACTCTATTTTGGACCCATCACAGCGTGACTGTTATGTTGGAGGGAATATTCAATTAAGTATTTACCAGTGGAAAGTCATTTTTTCAGAAGAAATACAGAGATATGGCTAAGTATCCAGATAAGTCTTATTAACCAGGAAGCAGGGTGAGGGAAGTGCAGAGTGTAGCTTAGTATGGCATCAGTGTATTTTTTAGCCACAGTGAAGATGTGATGCAATCAGAAAACATGTTTTTAACAATGGATATTATATACACTTACAATTCATGATTCGGAGCCATGAAAGGGATTTTTCCAGGTTATTCTTAGTGACTGAACTTATGCGGTTTGCCCAATTCATGTCTCTTTAACAATATCAATCTAACTTCACATTAATCTTTTGTTGATTGATTCATTGATTGAAAGATTCCCCTTGAAAATGAAAAGTGATTGGTTGGTTACACAGTTCCACCACTGTCTCCCACCGCAGTAAAACAGAAACCCCAGCTGGAGTCAGACTATTGTAAAGGCTCAGCAACAAACTCAAGGTTCCAGTGCCCAGGAGCTGTGACCTGACTGATAGTACCGTACCATGGTGAGTTTCTTATGGCTGAATTGGCACAATATAAAAGAAAAACACTTCCAGGCTTTCCTGCTGATGGAATTAGGATTAAAGTCCCAATCTGTGAAAACAGAAAAAAAAAAGCTGTTAAACTTTGGAAAACAACGCGGATTCGGAAATGTTTAGCAGGTTTCAGCACCATGGACAGAGAGCCCGAGCGGCGATTGGGTCGACGCAAAGCGTCAAGGATTAGAGTAATCCGCCTATTGGTCTGAATCAAAGTGACAGCAGGTTTAGGCATCGGCAATTGGTCTGGAGTCGGGGTAGTTGGCATGTGTTGCTCTTGACACACGGTCAGTCAGAGAATATCATCACAATCGAAGAGTTTGCGGTTAGATACCGTTCGATTGACGGCTGTCATTTGTCCGACGCGCGGCCGAGGCCTCGGGCGGATAGAGCGTGCGTTGCGTAAAGGGAGAAGCGGCGTCTCTCTGGAGGAGGTAAGCAGATTAGGTGTCCCTTGGAATCTCTAATTCCCGGCCGGCCCGCGTTGGCCATGGCCCTGTCAAACTGTCGTCGCACATGTCCACGAATATTGCTGTGTCGTTGCGTCCGTCAAATGCACTTTGCAGCAGACTGCGAGCGGGCGTGCGTTCAGCGGCGCGTGCCTGTTTGTCTGAGTGCGCGAATGTGTGTGTTTACGAAGTCGTCAAATGTTATCACCGCCATTGAGACGCGCCCGGAGGGCTCGCATATTAAAGCCCACGACAGGACGTCACCGTTTGGACTATGCGCCCCTCTGTAAAACGCTTCGTTCTCGCAAAGCATCGATTGTTGTTAGGCAAATGGGTGCCGAGAGCTTCTCCTGCTCCTGCACGCATGTAAAAACAAACCGCAAGTGACCACAAATACAGCAGCCACAGAGATGAGCCACCACCAGCGACGACATGTTTCTCATGCGCTTTAACAGGCACAAGAGACCAAAGGAGGATCGCAACTCAGTGGCTGACTTGACAGTGTATCCACATGGCAGGTCAGTTCTTACACAGTGAGGTATTGTAAAGAAAAGTTATGAAAATATATATATAATATATATATATATATATATGACATGCAACTGGCCAAATATGACTGGTATGAAATCATTTGTTTTGCAGAGCCAAACTTTCCCCCGCTGCCTGGATTCATTCCACTCAAGCCATGTTTCTACCAGGACTTTGAGGAGATCCCGGAGCAGCACCGCAGCATGTGCAAGAAAATGTACCACCTCTGGATGCGTAAGTGGCGGATATTTGCCTCAGATATTGTCATACGAACTCTCCTGGAGGTCCCACAAACGTTCTCCTCCTCCGTGGTTTGCTCGCGCTAGGAACTACAGTATGTAGCAGAAGGGCAATAGTTTACGAGGATCCTTTTGGTCCACAAACAGTTTTATTTTTATTGGCTGCGATTGTAATAACCTGACTGGTTTATTTGCTAATGAGTCATGGCACTGACCAGATGGCCTTGGTTTGGAGCAGGGCAGTTAACTTTGGAATTGTGTTAAATAATTTTGCCAGAAGCACTTTCATCAGTGTTTATTACGCTATAAACAAACAGCACAATGGGGTTTGTTATATGGCTCTGCTCTGGCGGCTCCCCGAAGGTCCATGAAGGCATGGCAGGGAAGCCCAGGGCAGAGAGAGTGGCAAGAAAAAGCCCAAAGCTGGTGCCATAGGTGCTGTGACACCCAAGAACAACGGGCTAAATAACTGTAAAGCAAAGGTGAGTCTATTTCACTGAGGCAACGTTGGTGAAATGAATCAGGTGCATCTCCCTGTTGCAAGTCACCGCCTTCTGATTTGTTTGCAGGGCAATTTCAGCGAAGCCAAAGAGCTTTCCCGTATTGAAAAACAACGTGCCTCATACATCTAGAAATGAATATTGGTTACGCTGAACTCTGTGTCATTACCTCTTTTGCTTTTGCAGGCATCCTCTTTTTATTTTTTTTTTGGGGATCAATAACCTAAAGCAGGTAGTCCGAGTCCTAATCTGCTTCTGGATGTGCTGGATGTTTATTCTTTTCCCCCGCCGTACCAATTTGTTTGCAGTTTGTTTTGGTTTATCTTGTCTTTCGGGGTTTGCCATTAACCATTTGTCACGCTGTGCAAGTATTGCATCCGCAGTCTTTTTCTTCCTCTTTCCATTATTTAAAGCTAATGGCACGTTTTGTTATTTTTATGCCGTGCATTTGGGAAATGTAAGTGCTTACTATAGCTGTCATGTTGCAGCTGTGTTCAGCTTCAAATTGGAAACTAATTGGCCTTCGTTGGTAGTTTAGAGAAGAATTATGGAACCAGAGCACAGAGCTCCAATTAAAACCAATTCTGACTTCTGTGGGGGGGGGGGCAGTAGATTTACTTTGTATAAAAATGAAAGCGAATTCAAAAGAAAAGGACTAAAAAAGGCTATACTGGGAATGCAAGCCAACTTGTGAGCTCAGTATTACACTTATATATATTATGTTACATGAATGCAACTTAGCTTCATATCCATTATTCTTTCACACATTTGCATGTATGCACGTGTATCGAAGAGTTAGCTTTCCTATCAATGCCTGTAATATGTCTGTCGTGCCTGTCTCACAGTGAACAGCGCCACACTTGCGGTGAATCTCATCGGCTGCTTTGCTTGGATGTTTGGTGGAGGGGGCGTGACCAACTTTGGACTGGCGATCATCTGGCTCCTCATGTTCACGCCCTGCTCTTATGTCTGTTGGTTCAGGGCCATCTACAAGGCTTTCAAGTAAGTGTTTTTTTGTTTTTTTTTTACAGAGCACATACCATGTTATTATATCACAGTAAAGCTAAACGTTATATTAAGGTTCTTGTATACTATTTCCGTATA
>JAFBJU010000352.1:1109999-1122478 GCA_016785305.1 Colistium nudipinnis | reverse complement strand
GGGGGCAGGACCCCCCCCCCCCCCCCCCCCGCGCATTCCTGGTAAACACAAATGCATATTCAGAATTCGCGCAAGAAGCGGTCCTGAATCATTTAAACGTCTCTAATTCGGCGGTTACGACATGCCATGGCAGCATTTCACTTTCATTACCAACGCGGACACTTCGCGAGAGGCGAGAGAAAACAAAACTGAATTTGTTCCCAATTAAACTGGTGAAAATGTTTCTGAGCAAGGGCAGATGCACGCTAAAGAAATGTGAAAACCGCAACAACAGCACAGGCACAATCTATCAGGTCTTTTTTTGGGGGGGAAAAGAAAGATAAAGAATTCAATTCAATACATCACTTAGCTTCTATCATAAGGAGTTATCCATCTGCAACACCCGCCTCCCCTCCCATTCTGTCTCTCTCACACACATCCGCTAATAAAAACAACAAACACACACAAACACATTAACATAAGCACGCACGGTGAAAGTGGAGCGTACACGCACGCACCGCATCGCTCTCGCAGAACATCATAATGTGGCACGGAGAGCTGGAATGGGGTGATTTCGTGTGAACAGCCTGAACAAACAGCCCATAACAAGAGGAAGTCCCATCAGGGGGGTCAGAGTTGTGTTAGGACCAAATATGAGAGTGAGAACTGCGTATCAAAACAAGCAGATAAAGAATTTTCATTCCTCTGGGCGACAGGAAACACTTCTACGAGGAATGTCTCTTAGTTTTCCAAACATCATATTTCACAACGGAAACTAGACTCACCGCCTCACTGTTGCTGGCCCACTCGGGTTGCATGGAACGCGGTCCCAATGACCGAGTTACCACTTTATTAGGTACAGGGGGGAATACAATGGAATCAAATGCAGTGTGAAATGACTTTTTTGTTCATCGTCCAAAAGTCTTTCGCTGAGACTTTTCCCAGAGAGAATTTAATCCACTTCATTTTTGGAGGGAAATTGCCGTCAGTGAGGGGCAGACACAAATCAATTTTGTTTTTAAACGAAATATTTTTATTTAACTGAGCATTGTGCGGTATGAATAATGTATGTCGTTTCTAATTAAGAATTCTTTTGGGGTGAAACCTTATGTTTTGTGGTGGATGTTTTGATAATGTGACCAAATATTATCTCAACTTTTTGGTCACTTTTCGATGGAGCTTATAATCAATCAAATAGTGCTATTTATTAGTTTCCATTTCCATATGACCGTGTGGCACGGCATTCCCACCACTCATTGGTACTATTTTGCTTACTATACAGCATTAGGATATTAACCAAAGAAAGCATTAGTAATGGCGACATCACAGGCTCCTATGTTAAATTCCACTGTCACCGTCAGTGATTTTGTCAAAGAGCATAAAAGTGTATAAATAAGTGGGTCTGTGCAACAGTAAAGCAACTAGGAACCAGACAAATTATGTTTCAGTTTCTCTACATACAATACATGTCAACAATCCCGGTTGTGGAATCTCAGCATGACAACTATTGGGACTGATTTATGCATGCACAGCACTGGTCACACCACTTTTTGTTGTTTGTTGGCATCTAACTATATATGAAGTGTGTGATTTTCGATATTGGTAAAGGTCAGATTTGCATCCCAGCCTGAATAATGCATAAAAAAACTCACACATAGTACCTGGAAAATAAGCCCCAATGCATTAAACATCGAGGCCTAACACCTAATCTGTTATGAGGGGGTTGATATGTTTTCATACATATCATATGGCATATTTCCATTGTATGTGCTTAAGCGTGTCGTATGTAAACCCGAAGACATGGCCTCTAATGACGCACTGCTGTTAGACGGCCGCATAACATACACATCCGTTCTGAGCAGCTGATGTAAATGTATTTATTGTGAGCTATACAAAATGTTGACAGGTGCTCACTGTTAAATACAAATTTCCTCACCACATGTCAAGGATGCGGCATAACTGGCACCTGCTTTCATGTTGCTGTGCAAATGAAATGTCAGAATCATAGCGCGACGCACTCTTCTTCGTGGACACACAGGGTAATCACGGAGAGTAGCTGAAACTAAAAAAAATTACTACTTACTTACAGGACAACACGACAGATCTGTGGAAAAAAAAAAGGACGCGAGTACATTCGTGTAGTCGAACCCGATTTTTTGCTTCTATTCATCTCTACACTCTGTAATTACCTGGTAGGTTTGTTTTTACTTGTTTCATTGTCATTGTTTCTGAATGTTATTAATAGTGTAGTTATAGGCCTGAGGCATCAATACACACACACATAATCCAGGGTTGCTGTTTGTATTCTACATCCGTTTACCGCTCGCTCTCTTTGCACTGTATGACTGCTCTATCCAGTTATTGCGGAGAGATTATTTCCTCTAGCTGCCGCCTTGAGTTCTAATTGCAAATCTGGTGTTTTCGTCACTGAGGTTGGAAAGCGAATATTTTTTCTAGTCATTCTAAATCCCCCCCCCCCCCAAAAAAGCGACTGCTTGAGGCATGACTTGTGCTGTGAAATTTAATATTAGGCCATAGCCAGGACTGAAATCTTAAGGATTATAACGGTAACGTTTTTGGAATATAAATGGGAGTCGATGAGTATTTTCCTTTGATATGTGCATTACATTACAGGGTTCCGTCTGTGTGCTGCAACAGAGTCACTTACACTCATTGCAGGGGTTTCCAATGGAAACTAAACACTTAACTGTAAACAACAGCTCGCTCAGTTGGAGAGGTAGGTAGAGACGACTTTCCGGGCACTCTGCGTCAATACTAGGTCTGCAGCAGCAGCAGTGTCCTTCTTCCAACAACACACACCATTTGCACAATTCAGATTATCAAGAAAATGTAACAATTCAGTCGATTTCACAGATTACAGTAACAGGTCCGAATGGATAAACAAAGTACAAACGAGTACAACCAAATAAAACCCCACCATTAAAATCATGCGTCAGTGGAATATGTGTATATACATTCTTCAAAAAGGTAAAGATGGCCTACTGGATGTGCCATCTGACCAGTGTTGGTGGTTTGAAGAAAAAAGCCATCCTGTGTGACACTGTGTGTAAGCACAGAGCTAACATGCCATGATTTATCAAGAAAGCACCTTTTCCTGCCAGCCCAGCTTCCTGTTCCTGTTCAAAGGTTCGAACGACGGTACAGCATCCGTGTCTTTATGCTGATTTACAACTTGATGGAGCTGACAAATTGAAAAATGTGACCTGCTTTCCTGCTCTCGCTGGTAAAAACAACATTCAACAGGATGTGCACAGAGTATCACAGTATCCCAGTCTGACCCACTGGAGCGGTGGAGAAAAAAAACAACAAACACATTATAGTTCTTCTGACTCAATGGGCTTCTCTGCCTGTCGTCACACTGCTGGGATCAATGCGTGATCCCCTTATTGGTTTTTTTTTTGCTGAAACCTGACATTGCTGCGGCCCCACCTTTCGGCAATGGCATAACTCCATGCTTTATTTATGATTCAAGCAAAGATATTGAGGGGGGGGGGGGGGGGGGGGGGGGGGGGGGGGGGGGGGGTGCGTAGATATTTGTGCGCCTTTTTTATGGAAGGTCAGTAATGTATGCATGCACGTATTTAAAGCAGGACGGTTGGGGCTGTAGATGGGAGAAATATAGCCAGTTGGACAACATTAAAACATAGATTGCAGGGATTTTGGAACACTTGGTTCATAATTGGAATATCAATATGAAATATGGATTATGCAATGGTGTGTGCCCGTGTGTGAGTAATGGCCCGAATCCCTCCCCACAGTTTTTTCAGTGCCACTGGAGCCCTGGTTTTCCATAGGTCCAAGATACCAAAACAGCACAAACATAATTGAGACAAACATCAACAATAAATGGATTCCATTCACATGGAATAATTCACAATGGAATAGCAATCAGGGTCACTCTACAGTGGCAGCCCTCCAGTGCTTGCTCAAGACCTGCAAAATAAACAACAAATAATGCTTAGCGGAAGTAGCGATATGAATTCTTTTGCTTTTATCATGTGTTTGAGGTAGCAGTTCTTTTATTATTTACTGTGTAAATTTGATTTTTAAGATTCTTTTTTGCAAATGCATTGAGAAATTCATGCATTTGGAGAGGACCCATGGGATCCCACCAGTTTCCAGTGGAACGGATCTTGATTGCCATGCTAACAAAAATAAAGCTTTGGCAAATAAAGGAAATAACAGGATTTTTAAGTGCAATCAAACACTTCCAAATAGTACAACTCAGAAGCTCAACACCCCTCGTGCCTTTAAGGGGAAATTAGAAAGTTCAAAGGGCCTTTGATTTTAACTGAAGGAAATCATTTATTATATCATCAAATATTTCAGCCTGGGCCCCATTAAGACCGCTTAGTAATTCAAAGCACTCTGAGAGTCTTCATAAAACGCCATTTGGCCTCCACCTTGTCGTAAAGTTCACTGTAACGTATTGGTGGGGGAAAAAAAGGGCACAGACCATTCTCGTCACCTTTCAGTTCCCATTCCCAGCAAATACAATGAACCACCTCCCAGGAAAATCAATGATCACCTACGTGATAGTCCTCCCGGCTTACTTACTGCGCTATCTTGCAGTTGGTCGTTCGGACAAACCGTCCTGTGTAGTGAATGTTACACCGGACCACGTTGTTGGTGAAGTCCGATTCCTGGACCAAGAATTTGGGATTGACCTGGAGCTGGAGACAGAGAGAGGGAAGGTGAGGCAAATTAGAATTCTCAATAATCGCTGCAGCGCAACAAGCAGCTAATGGGCCCGATAATGCTTCAGAATGGAACACTGCATGCAATTGTAAATAGATTGTTTGTGTGCTATACATCTCGCAGCCATATTGACCAAATAAAATATGCATGAAAAATAGACAACGTGATGGATGGGGAACCAGGGCCACCAAGCCGCGGAATGCTTGAACTTGGGGAACTCTGAATTACAAGCGTACCGTACAACTTCGGAACTTATAGTTGTATAATTCTCTTTAAACCCAGATCACTTTCATCCAGGACACGCAACCATGTGTCGCTAGGTGCATCCACACCCAGGGGGCCTTACTTGACTCTTACCTTCAATATGTAGTTTCCAGGCTGGATGTCTGTGATATCGATCCACTGGCAGTCGATATCAGCATTGTACGTATCGTAGCAGCCCGGGCTCAGACCCTGAACACACAGTTGAGGGAACGGGCACGCGTTGTGTGAGGAATAAGTAAAAAACTCTATCCTGCAGCAAACATAACATCTAACTTACTTCTTGCGTATTTCTGCAGTCACCCTTGTCTATAATGGCATAACCACAGCGCATGGTCCCACGGTCAATGAAGCAGGGCGGTGTAAAATAAAGTATCGCAGGTGACAATCAAATGGATGTCTATCGTTACTATCTCAGGTATTACCTGAGTGTGAGAAGTGCAGGCGTAGCGCTTCTGGTGACCAAAGTCACAGGTGGTGTCCTCCAGGCAGAAGCTGGCCTTGTGACCCTCGGCCACTTTACGACCTGTGCTGACCTCCAGCAAATCGTAATGGCTGAACTCGTCCATGCTGTGGTAGTGCCTGTGGGACACAAGCAAACGACAAAAACGAACCAATTAGAAGAGTCCAAGTCACGGCTTGTCCGAGAGTCATTTTTAAAATAAACAGTGCAGTCATTAGCCGCGCATTCCACCCGTCGAAGTCGTTTTTTTCGAACATAGCTGTAAGAGGTGTTGAACACATCATTAAATATGAAAGGACAATGGACAGTAATTAATGGCAACAATGAAGTATTGCTGAAGCACGACATTGACAACCTAATGATGTATGAATGCTGTTAATTAGCTTGTATCACTTGGCGAGATCGGAGGTGTTTTTTGGTGCGTGTATGTGGGTGTGCGGGTGTGTTGCATTACATTTTTTAAACATGCATTTGTACATAAAGAATATGTTTATGCCTACATGTATATGTGTGTGTGTGTGTGTGTGGGGGGGGGTCATTGCGAGAATCAATTTGTGCACTTGTTTCAGTCTTTTTGTGCGTGTGTTTGCGCAGCTTTAGCAGCTTAGAGAAGCCTGGATGCACATGGCCACTGATGATCTCAACTGAACTGGAATATGAACCGAGTGACTTAGTCGAGTGAGCTGGTCCAGTTTACATAGTAAACGACGCAATATTAACCGCTGTAGGGCTTGGACCTCTCCCAGATGTCAAAGTGACCTGGGGTGCTCTTCACTTTTTTTATTTCCCTCCTACACATGTAACTGTGCCACGTTCTAACAGTTGTGTGTTTGAACTGAGTGTAGGGACAACATCATTCCACGTTAATGGGGAAAAGTTCTTTGGTGATTATTTTGAAGGTTGGAGGTGCAGAGGCGTTAGCAATTTGCTGAAACAATCATCCCCATGATTGAAAAGGGAGTTACGGTGATTTTATTTCGGTAAAATTGTGTTTCCCAGAATGCAATCATAACCATAGGGAAATGTTGTGGGTTAGCACTGTACTCCAGGTACAAATTGTGTTGCGCAATAAAATGTGCAAACAACGCTTTTCTACAGAATGAGCACTTCAAGTACACATATAATGAATACAGGCCCGCTGAAGTGAGCAACTATAGAGGTGATGTACGCACGCTGAATACGAAGCATGACTGTCTGATTGCCATGGCATCATCCGCGAAGGCACGACAAATGGCATTGTAAGACTCAGGATTCTCGTCTGCATTGCTCTAAAAGTAAAGTCTCCTCGGTACGTACAGTAGCGCCAAATCTATCCTCAGTCAATTCAGCCTAACTGAATCTCACAGCCGTTGTTTATGGCCATAGCAATCCGAGCCATGTTGTGTTCACGTAAAAATCACAGAGTAGTGAGGAATAGATCAGCTGATGTAAACACCCTTTTGTCAACAATATCATATCATTTTTGGGGGACTTCAGTGTATGTCTGGGCTGTCCATGAAGCAGTAAGGGCTGGAGCCTCCAGTGCCCAGGGCAAAGAATGCCTACAATCCTCCTGCAGTTATTGAAACCATTTATTTCCATTATTCACCGACTCTTAAATTGCCCCACACGGTATACTTCGATTGTTGTTGACTTTAGTTTTTAAAGCAAGTGAGGTAATCTCTGGCTCACACACACACACTCAGACTATATAAATATTGCCCTTTCGCCTTACCTCATGGCCCGCGTTTCAACATAGCAACAGCTTTAACTCCAACAGTCATTAAAGGGTGAAATATGTCTTGGAAGGAAGTGTGGGTACTTTCCACTGATGGAGCTCATTCTTTCCATAGGAGAGGCAACCAATTAGGAGCTATTCTCAGGTAGAGACCCGAATTAACTGCTCTGTTGTCTCTATTGACAAGTCCATTTATGGACTTTATGGGTTTAAATTCACAAATGCTTATAAACCAAGGTGGGAGCTGGAGCTCCTGGAACTGTGTTAATGTTCCTGAACCTGGCAATTGTTGAGGTGATTATTCACAGCATGTGTGTTGTGTGTGTGTGCCTGGTGAAATAGATAAATTGAAAAAGCACGGAAAATGACAGAGAGTGGGAGTTGCTGGACTATGAGGTGCCTGGAAAAGTCTCCTTGTCGTCCTGGATTCCCCATTACTGACAATTTCAGCTGTGCCGTGTTGGAAGAAACACAAGGTAACCGACAGCGATAGCTCGTCCTTGTTGTGCACAACACATTCCGCGGCTCCGTCATTATCGTGAGCCACTTTCCACTTGCGTTGCCACACGACGAAGGTTTCTTAGATCACAGCTCTGGTCGCCCAACACAGAGGATAGCGGAAGATTCGTTGGGAACAATCCAGCAGTGGCCTGACATTAGCATTCTATGATGTACAATCAGGATATGGAGGCGCAGATGCCCCTGCACAAATAATAGCCAAGTTCCTTCGAGAAGAAATTTCACCTACTAAGTTTTACATTTTCATCACTTCCGTGCTTCCCATACTGTTTGGTTTGAAAGTGAGGTTCTACGTAGTATTTTTTCTCCTAATATGGGTAAAAGAAAAAAGGGGAAGGGTACAGCATTCTCTCGTGTGTCATGGCCTGCGAAGATGCTGGAATTCTGTGTATTTTCTCGAACACCCAACCAAGCATGGAGCGGAAAAAAGCCGGACTGTCAACTACGCCGCTTATTCCAGCAAAATGTAGGGCAGGGAAGTTTATTGTGAGAATCACAGCGAGAGATTTTTCTGAGATTTCTTTGGAACCAAACAACCAAACACTGTCCCAGTAACCCACTTACTTTAACAAGTGTGCGATCCGGTGTCACAGATTGACAAGGCAGAATCGATTGATTTGTCATTCCGATCACACAGCCAGTGGAATGATTGCCTTGGCTCTCTACCCAACCGCCCCCCCCCCCCCCCCCCCCCCCCCCGTTTTTCCTCTGCCCCTACCCCACCCCCGCCCCCCCCCCCCCCTCCTCCCCCCCGGGACCCGCTGTGTAAATGCAAACTGATGTCAGACACAGCAACAACCACCGCCAATCTACTAACGGCCACTCGACATTCCTCCAAGATGAGGATAGCGGAGCTGGGCGCGACGGCGTCAGTGGGCGGACAGAGCCCAAACTGAGATAGGAGCAGCGGGTCTATCTGGAATACAATGTCAGAAAAACAATGACGATGCCCACTGAATCACCCCATCGTCGGCCCCCACCACAGGCATTGGCTGTAACCCTCTGCTGCCCGGCCAAACCAACTAATACAATGAATAAGACAATGTGAGAAAAGCCTGATCTCTGGATTGATCAGCATCCCCAAAAGCTAAACATCACCATTTATCATGTACTGTGAAATGTACAGTGTATTGACCTGTTCTATTTCACGCATCGGTTCACTCCCAAATGGACACCATTGGTTTGACCCCTGCCCACCTCTCAGCCGGGGGACCCCTCCCTGCTCTTTAGAGGGGCATAATGAAGCACACAGGGTGTAATCTGTCAGCCAAGCCGGGGAAAGTCAACAACCGCGCAGTGTCCCGCCTGCGACAGAGGCCGCCACAGAGGAAAGCCAGGGCATTTAAAATGTTAGCGCCAAGGTCGTGCCCATGGGGTGGGCCATCACCAGAAAAAATGACAGCTAAATCCTATAATTTGCTATAAAACCAGGGCTACATCCAAAGTCATTTGCTATTTAAGCGTTTTCTTCTTCTGGTGTCCACATAGATATAAAAAGGACATCTGGGATTAGGAGGTCGGGCTACTTTCAACTCCCAGTGACGATAGGGTGGGGAGTGCTGCAAATCCCGTATTCTACAAGGTCAGTTAGGTTTGAACTCAAAGTGTTGCACTAAATGGAAATTCAAATAGTCAAACTGAATCATAAACACACACAACAGAGCAAAAGTCACAGGAACAATGATACCCTGATAACTCTCTTTTTAATAAGTGGCTAATGAAATGTTAACCCTATGTATGACTATTGTATACACTGCTATACCTAGTTTTGTGTGATTGTAGTACAGCTAAGTGCATTTGAGCTATTTTACATTCCCTTGTGGTGATGCGACACACACAGCTTGGCAGCAGGACTAGGTCAAAACCTCGTGATGATCAAACGGCCAAACAATTTAGCTGAAGCCTGGCTCAATGCGTCATATTGGAATTCGTAACAGATTCTCATATGAAGTCATTTACATGTTTTTCAGTTTTTGTTGTCAGACGACAAATCACCGAAATGCAGCCCATTAGGTCTAAAATGAGAAACCAGCTGTCATTACCGAAGCCAGCTGATTTCAAAAAGAGGCGTAGAGAGGTTGGTTGGTGGAGGGAAAGTCACACTTTCTCCTTTTTGAGAAAAAAAATGATAATAATCTGAAAAGTTTAAAAATGTGGTGACTAAGCCCCAAGGAAGAAAATGATGTCATGGAAATTGTAAATGTCACAACATATTATTTGTCAGGAATTGTACATATTTTACACAATACATCAGCCCATATGGACATGACAATTACACACTGTTGGAATGAAAGAAGGCGGACACCAAAGCGTTTGCCAACTATCTCCCATATTCCCGCTGCGGCTGATACAGCTGTGACTAAAGCGTGATTAGCCGAGTGGATGACATCTGTTTTGCATTAAGCACTTACTGATGACAGCTATGCCACTCCCAGGTATGACGTGGCCTGTTGGGCATGAAGTCGGCGGTGCCCTTGTTCTTCACCCTCTGTGGGAATCGCAGCAGGACCCTTACATCGTAGTCGGTGGCCTCAGTGCCATAGGCGGAGCTGAGGGACAGACACGCACAACGGACGAAAAAAAAGAGAAACAAACGAAAAGGGGTGAGGGAAACAGAACGTCGGCGTGTCGGCTCCTCATAACGGAGACGAGGAAATGGCAAGACTGTACAGGGCTCGGGGGCAGGCGAATATCTACTAAATAATCCAGTTTCGACATGGAGGGAGGAAACACTCACTTTCTTTGCAGAAGAAAAAAAAAAAAAAAAAAGGCACAAAACCACCATACCGCTGAAGATTTAACACGTTTGTCTTGTGGCTGTTGTTGACTTTGGAGAGTATGGCAAATTACAACAGCCCATCTGTCGGTGATTGCAGCAAACTCAGACAGGATATGAAAGGGCTTTGAGGGATGGCTGTGCCCGTGATGGGAGGAGGGCAAATAGAGCTGCCATGGGGACAGCGCACTTCCCATCCTTTCAATAGTGTGCCCTCAGTTCAGAGGCAGTCAAAGGGCCCGGGGCGCAGGGGATGCTATCCACCAACACAGAGCAATGAAACCAACGGCAGCCTGTGTACCCGAAGGTGACCAGGCTCTCGGTTCACTTGCCGTTGTCGCTGTTGGTAAATGTTTTCATTATCTCGTTGGGATGTTATCGCCCAAAATGGTCACGATTCTGAAGGCTGTGTCAGAAATGTGCACGGTTCACTCGCTGGGTAACGGTGCCCATAGGTGAATCCAGCACATGGACACTGGAATCATAAAGATAAGACGGGACGTGTCGTTGACCCGACGCGGGCTTGACACATCCACCGGTCTAGCAGAAGCCTGCATTAAGATTGGAAATACAATTTATTGACTCTATTTCACCGAGTGAGACTCGTAGGTTATGAACATGAGTAACACCCAGCTACCTGGCAGTATTCCTCTCCTGGCCTCTTACCATCATCAAAATCCTTTGCTGAGAGAGGAAAATCCTCGGAGACAGCGTCTTTCGTGCTGAAAATGTGCACGTTTTGAAGGAGATTTGTTTTGGACTGTGCAACCGCAGTCGACATACATCTTACTTTCTTTCCGCGGTCCACTCAACGCCACCGTCGCTTCATTTTAGGCCTAACGCCACCATTGACGATTGTGATGAGAACTAGAGACTATAAATGACCAAACTCGAAGGTCTTTGCGTGGAGCACTGAACACTGAAACACAACGTCCCCAGGCGCCATTGTGCAAAAAAAACTATTGCAACATAAGAATGATCCCACTCAAACAAATGTTGAGGATTAATGTAAAGTTATTGCGTATTTTACCTCGACAGACACTTCTCCTCTGCAGCGCAGCGTAGAGAGTACATGTGGGCTCTCTGGATGTATGTGGAGGCCTGGACGTAATTGGGATCAGGAACCAGGTCGGGCAAACCTGAAATGACAAGACAAGACGGTTCACCCCATATTGTCATTTCAATATTGTCCCACCTTTGTGGCAGCAACACAGCTCATTAGAAGAATGTTAGTCAGTCACAGCTCACAAAAGGTAGTTATGGCACTTTTATTAGGATTTATCCTTTATAAATGAACGAAATATATTGATATGACAGGTCACCTTGGGATCTCTGCACCCTGGCTCGATACTGCCAGTGAGCTCCTTTTGCGTGTTTGTCACCAAAGTTTCATTATCTGGGAAACACGGTGGCGCTGATGAGCAGGACAGTGACAGTTCAACACTAGGTCACTGCAGAGAAAAACCTTAGCCGCCAATTACCCTGCATTCCAGATTATTATCCAGACAGGTTGGAATGAAGGAACAAGGGCTTAATTTTGATCTCCGAAACATAACCACACGTGCATTGCAGACATGTTTTAAATAAAGTTGGTGTGTAGCTTATTAGTGAGGAACCAAACGTACACTCGCTGGCCTTCTGGGCTACCGTGACGTGAACTTCCGTGACACTAATCTCATTATGCACGTGTCACTTGAGCTTAACCTTTAACACAGTCAAAATGGGATAATTAGCAATATCCGTTGAGGCCCTATTCGCTAAGGGGGCAAAGCAAAAACTAAAAGTATCACAAGGGGTTGTGTGCAGTCTGGGCTCTTCGTACTTAGGTTTCTGCAAAGGAGCGACAGCACTGAGGAGATGTAGAAAGGCCTAGGTGCGAAGAGGTCGAGCGAGTGAGCCAGACAGAGACACAGACCAGGAGAACGAGTGTGTGCCAGGGTAAAACAACAGTGATCTCACACCACTCCTGTTTTCTAAAGTGGGCCGCCTACCAAGTCTGTCAGGAAAACCCGAGGAACAAGAAGAAGAAAAAAAAAAAAAAAAAA
>JAFBJU010000352.1:1097790-1109700 GCA_016785305.1 Colistium nudipinnis | reverse complement strand
CACACACACACACACACACACACACACACACACACACACACACACACACACACACACACACACTGTAGCATTATGAACGTCACGAGGGCTCCTGCTTTAAGCTGTAGGCCGGTTAACTGCCGAGGACCGACATATTGGAAAACGCACAATGCAATGAGGTCACTTCACAATGACAAATGAAAAATCACGACTGCTTCAATATGGGAAAGTCTACTTTCACAGCTCCTTTTGTCAGACAGTTATTACTGTCGAATTTCCCTCTAATAAACGGTATCTTGTCTATTTTCATGCGTATCAACCATTTGGGCGTTGGTGGTCAGTTATATAAAGGAAATGTACATATTCAGAGAGGTATGAAAATGTCTCATTTTAACTGAGCTATTGAGTGGATTAACTGTGCCTTGCAGCTGCCTTGGTGATTTACCCTGTTTAAACAATGTCATAATTGATTTAACCAATAGTTGCCGATCGCTTTGTCAGGAAGAGTGAGATTACATTAACTTATTTGCATCTATTGTCGTATCATTGCATTTATTGCGTCTATGTTGGGCCGTGCTAGGTGTAGGTTATGAACTTCAGACCAAATATGATATGTTAACTGAAAACTGACAGCAAGGAAAGTGAAATTCTGAAGTACAGGGTTTGTTTTGCACCTGATGAGCAGTGTGCATTGATTTCGAACATTGTCCCATGACAAACAGTGTGTCTTCAAAGCCAGCAATAGAATTACGCACGTCGTCCCACACAAACATGCACACACTCAAACACACAAGTCGGGGGAAATGTTTTCTCTTTCACCCATCTGGGGCGCATTCAAGGCCACAGAGCAGTGGACAGCTGAGAGCGTCCAGGGAGCAGATGGGGTAAGTGCTCAAGGGCATTAGAGGTGGAGTCTCCTTTGTTAGTGGGGGGGATTCGTCCACCCTTCCAGGGGGAGACCGCCTCGACTGGGCCTCGAACCGGCAACCCTCTGGTCCGATGCATGTCTCCCTCGCCACTAGGCCACCTCTCCCCAATTATGAGTGTTAAGCTCAATAGGCCCACAGGTCATAGTTCTCCCGTGTAAGAAACTAGACTTGACTGATCCATTGAACACTACCTTTTAAGAATAACAGTGTAAAACCTCTGTTTAAAGTTTTAAACGTGTAGATATAATAGTTATTGCAGTTCCGGAGTGGCGTAATTTAGTGCCAAGAAGCTATGCGATAAAAAAGGGCAACATTCTTCCAACAGCTCCCAATGGCTCAATCTTTATCACAGTGATTAGTGAGAGCACTAAGGCATCGGCACATATGTTGGCTTTTTGTGCCGTCGAAACGGCTCCCGGCTCTGGAGTGTCTAATGAATGGTGGTTGCGAGGCAGACAGCACGCCAGAGACTTGTGCACAGAAAGGCAAGTCACTGGGTAAAGCAGAAGGTAAATCTGCAATATTAAGTGTCTCGGAGGATCCTCTGAGCTCAGCAGTCAGAACATAGAAAAATCTCATAAGTTGTTTGTATTTAACTCAGTCACCCCCCCTTAAAGACAATACAAGACAAGAGAAACACCTTCCCTTGACAGGGAAATGCATGTTTTGGAGCACCTTATTTTCAAATTGAAGAAATAACTTTGCCGAAACATTTCTTTCATTTCCTCTCGCTAAAGCAATCGACCCCATGTGTTACCGGGACTTTCCACGCTCTACCTCCCCCCTCAGGGAGTGTTGGAATACTGTTACCCCTGCCCCCCCACCTTGTTTCCTCTCCCTCTCTCCTGGGCCATAAGCCAACTGTTGCCCACCGCCGGCCCCCTGTCACCAGCCCCACTATGAGGTCACCACCTCGATTACAAAACTCCACACACCTCCAACGCCTCTCCACTTTTTTTGTAGCACAGAACCCCCCCCCCCCCCCCCCCCCCCCCCCAACCAACCCCCCCCCCCCCCCCCCCCCGAAACAGCGCTTCTTGTGTGTGCTCTCCGTGCATTGGCAAAACCTGGTTTCAATAACTGCACAAGTGGGAAAAGATGAGCCCTGTGTCCACTTTGCTTTGTTTGTAAATGGACTATGCAGCGGAATCTCTTTCATACTGAAGAAACATGACTGAGTATTTCAGGGTGTGTATTTGAGCTGCTCCACACCCCTGGGTTTCACATATTTCAAATTCATATGTCCAGCAATAACAGAGATCAAATAGAGGGCTTTTCATTTTCTGCCACAAAGACATGAATACCTTGAGTGAATGCCTACAAGTGAATTCACTCCGTTTTTTCCACTGGAAATGTGAAATATTTTAAGCGCTTCAGAACACATTCCTGAAAAGCTGCACGCACAGCCTCCTCTAAGATTTGGCCAAACTTCCTTTTCAGAATGGGAAATAAAAGAGACAAGATGTTATTTCACAAACATCCAAACAGACAGCACGCTGTTACCTCTCTGCTCCGGCCTGTACACAGTCCCGACATTCAAACTGGGGTTCTCGAGGGCAGAGTTTGGTGAATTTCTGCCAGGAGGAATGGGATGCATGAAAGGAGGCTGGGGTCTTCCGAATGGAGGAAACTGCTCATACTGAGGGCTCCCAATCGGTGGGTGCCCGGCTGCCGCTGTCCTGTCGACTACAATGGGTGTGGCCTGGTTGGCATTGGGGACAGGGACGGCGGGAGCCGTTTCCCCATTGAATAGACTGTGGGTGAACCTGCGGTCCAGACCATCCGCAAATGGCGGCTGGGCGGCACGTGGCTGCACCGCGGGATTGGGCCCGTAGCCGTAGGCCTGGTAGTAACGGTAACTGTCTTCAGTAAAATCTGAGGGAGAGCCTGGGACCACTGGGGCCAGACCGGTTCCGAACCCTCCCCCAGCATAGGCCTGGCCTGTGTAACCTCCACCTCCATATCCCCCACCAACAACAGGCTGAAAGGGAGGCTCATAGCTCCTCACCGGTGCCTCCACAAAACCTGGGTCGTAGGGAACCGGTTGGAATTGAGGTTGTTGAGGAACAGGATACTGTGGGTAGGAAGGTACATTATACGAGGATGACGAGAACGATGAGGATGAGGAAGATGAAGAAGACGAAGAGCCTGTGGATGGCCTGAAGCGAGAGGCAGATGATCCCTGGAACTGGCTTCCACTCGTGCTGCCTGCGGTTTGCCTCCAATTTTCAGGTACTAGCCCAAAGCCGAAGGGATGCCTGGCCTGGCCACGGACAGTCTCCGAGGACCCTCGTGAAGGAGCCTGTCGGCGGACGTTGCCTCCCTGAGGTCTGCCTGACGAGCGGGGATGGGAATCGGCCACAACCACCCTGGGCCCTCTGTCCTGGGCGGCCGCCCCAGCGGGAACATATTCAGCTCCGCTATTAAGCAGGCTGAACACCCGGCCGTTGTTCTCCCACTGAATCACCTGCCGCCACGGAGTGGCCGGGCTGTCCTGCCCCTGGCCCTGACTCTGGCTCTGAGTCTGTGCCGCAACCTGAGCTTGCCCCGATCCCAGCAGGACGAATACCAAACACACCGCAAAAACAGGGAACATACTGCTTCCAAAGACACCACAGCTCACCACACAGGAAACAAACTAAAAAAAAACAAAAAAACTCCCAATCCACTAGAGGCTGAAACTCAAACCACCTGTGGCACAGTCAATAAAACATGTGGCTCCTCTTCCCGCAGCTTTGGTGAGTGTGTTGAGACAGGCGCAGGGTTGAGAAGCGAGCCTGCGGTTGAGGGCATCTGCGGGTCTTTGCTGCAGGCGGTGGGTGGGGATGAAGCAATCACACCCTGGAGAGTGTAAGTTGGCTTCAGAAGACCCGGTGGTGGTGGTGTTACCGCCTTTTAGTGGTACGGGAACACGTCCTGACTTCTTGTCGGGCTGCCTGCGCGCCTGTCGGTAGACCGAGCATTGCTCTCTGCCTCCCGAAAAGAAGTGCCTGTGCACCGCAAAGAGTGTGGGCTTCTATTTGCCTGATTGCTTGCAAAGGGCTGTGAAAAAAAATGTCAAACTTTCTTTCTTTCTTTTCATTCTTTTCTTTTTTTTTTTTTTTTTTTAAAGCAGAGATCCCACATGGCCCTAGTGCTAGTGGTGTTTCCTGGCCTGCAGCGGCCGGGGGCTCCTGAGTCAACATTACCAACCGTGAAGGCATTCAGTCATTCAGTCATACGATATAAAACATCTCACTTTCAAAGGTCGGAATTCTTTTTCTCATCCTGTAAAACAGAGGGAACTGGATTTTTTTTCCAAGGTGTTTCCAAGGCTTGTTATGTTGCTGCTTTGCCTTTAAACCTCTAACAATTACAATAAACATGTGCAGATGGGAAATTGCCTAATTGGTAACAGGGGCATCCAGAGAGAGACTGACGCAATTCAGACAATGCATAACTGTTTCTCTTTGACTGTATCCCACTGTAAATATATAGCATTGAAAGCACTGTACTCGGTACGTCATGTGTTTCCACTCAGAGTGAACAAATAATCAGGAAATAGTTTAGTAATATGACCTCATTCAAATGAATTCTCTGTTTATGTGCTGGATATGTTGGGAAATGTGTTCCGTACACCCCACCCTTTAAAAAAAAAACAAAAAAAAACATATCAATCAATTAGGTAAGTGTTCATAGAACTCCTCCCACACACACACACACACACACACACATAAACACAAAAACGCACACACCTCTCCACCCCTCTTTCCCCTTTGCTGCTTGTAGAACACTCAATGCACAAAAGACACGCACACATGCCCGGCAAGACAACGCTGTGCGCTGTCGTCTGCGAGCACTGTCAAAGCACCGTTGTAACTCTGAGTCCCTCATTTACACAAATGTTCGGAGAGACGAGTCATTAGTAAGCACAAATTCAGGCGGGATTCGGGGCAGCTGGGTTTCTGTTCCGCCGCGAGGGAACGCCCGCCGACAGAATCAGGTCTCGGCCCAGAGTCAGCACTCTGCACGGTATTTCCCTCGGAGTGGATTGTACGAGCAAAGGCCAGAGACCAAAGCACAGACTTTGCGCTACATATCTCTGAAACAATGTCCTGAAAGATTATGTCACGCAAACACACAATTTGCGACAAAGGGAGGCTCCCTCAGGATCATTGCGGAGGGAAATGGTTGACCATGAAAATGTCGTCGATGAATATTGATAGTTATATTTGAATACAGCATAGGTCCCATGACCTGTCATCATCTATACGCGTATTAGATGAGATCAAACTCATGCTTTAAAAGCCGGCCCATTTAAGTATTGAGATAAAATGTCAAAACAACTTTTTGTTCCATTCATATACGTCTTGATTAAGCCAGCGAGAGGCCTGTTAAAAATGTTTTGTGAGTATTGCGTAAAATGTCAGCAAGAGTATTATTGCATCTCGCTCTTCTAAAATATTAAAACTTTCTGCGCAGGGTAATAAATTGATGAAGACCACTTTTAATCTCGTGCTGTGTGTGCGACTTTGACAGCTGCTTATATTAATTTTACTGCTAAATGACTGATTTCTGATTTGCCGATGATTGTTATTTTTTTTTTTTAAGTACCGATTTATTTTCTTACAGCATGTTGAGAGTTTTTGGTGATAACTCAAGAGGGGAATTTATTTTAAAGTGACACAAAATGGAGGAATTCCTTTTGGGAGGACAGTGTCGGATTCTTCCGAGCGTACACTGTCCCACTTTGTTCGCTACTTTATAAAGCCGGGAGACTTTACTTTTTATTTGGACGAGTCTTGTTTTCATCTCTTAGCCCTTGCAATTTGTCTGAAAGGCCCTCGGACGTTTTTGCGCTCCCCCCCCCCCAGATTGATCCCAGAGGATTTTCCTTTGGAGACAGAAATGTCGGCATTCGACAGGCGGACCGACAGAGAGCCTCGGAATTCCTTGAAATCCTGTCACTGAAACATTCCTCCGAGATTAGAGCAAGTTGCGAGGCTAAGGGTGGTTGTTTTTGTGCGACTGCTGTGTGCCCCTCCTGTCTGCTGGAAACACCGTGTACCCTGTGAAGTATGGTGAAAGAGCACATTGATCCGAGGGACTACGCAGCGCGGCAGGAAAGCCCGGGGAGTAGCCCTCCTGCTGAGAGCAACCTTTTGCTGCAGAGCTACATATGCTCCTCTGCACTCGTCCCCCGCGTCCCGACTTCTATTAAATACAGCATTTGAGCAATAGCGCTAACTCTGAGAGTCGAAAAACAAATGATCACATGAAGGAAAGGGCTGACAATGATGGAACAAATACATAAATACAACATTTGGCAGCTGGTTAGCAGACCCTCTCCTCTCTTGCGCAGCCAATATACACGGCATTCGCTACAGCTCAGCGATGGCTACATTTGTGTATTCAATCTCAGACATGACGATAAACCCCTTCCTGAAGTGGGCTCGGTTTGTGAGAGACATCCAGCCCTGTGTCGTCCTAGAGCTTCCCTTTGGATCTGGTGGAAAAACAATGTAACGATTGCTGTGGCAGCTTTTCCAGCTGCTTTTCGCAAATGATCGTTGTGTACACGGAGAGAATCGTGTGACAGAACGCACATGTGCCCCGCGTTGTTCAGGAGCATTGCTATGACTAGCTACACTGCAATTGTTCTCCAAGACGAGGCGCGAGCGCTTTGAGATTGTACCAGATAATAAGAGAAACTGTCCATATCCCACAAGCCACAGTCCATCTCTCTATATCCTTCACCGGCTCCACACAACGCCACCCGCAACACCGAGTCTTTCACCCCTCGTGGCAGAGACGCAGTAACAGCTGAGGTTGGCGGTTGCAAGCACATGTGGTCATAGCGTCGGAGCGGCGAGCCTTTGAAGTGGCCACCTGCTCTCCAGTCACTTCCTCCTCATTCCAGGAGAGTCCGGGAGCACCTGCACTCTGCTCTTGGCTCATCATCAGATTCCAGGAGACGGAAACAATCAAAAGTCCTTGAGTCGAGATTTTTTTTGTTTTTTTTTTTTCCCTCCCACCGCTTCGCACAACATCAAAATGATGAACAAAGTGCTTATACACAGGGGTATATTAACCGTGACCCATGCATTTGGAAAATATTAAAGCACAGTCCCACAACATCAAGACTTCTTTTCTTTATGAGGTCCCAAATGCATGCCGAGATGATGTGAAGTTCAACGTTACAGCCAAGAAGATTGGGATATTTTCAGACAATACCACCGGCTTCATGGATCACATTATAGAACAAGGCACGACTTCGCACGTGCCAGGCTACAAAGCCCCAGTGTTTCATATATTATTCTCACGTCTGACTGGATTGAAGTGGGTTTTTCAACTCCCACTCTACGAAGACGCCACTGCCAAGATATTCTTCAATGTTCCCGGCGGGGTTGTTTGTGGGCATAATAGTCCTGCTTCTGATCAGTAATTAGATCATCAAGGAGGTGCAAAAAAAACGAAGAAATATAAATATGGTATTTATAATAAATGAACACTTGTCCTCGGCCAAGAAGAATCGTGTAGAAACGGTACATTTTGAAGGCATCACGTTCACAAGATGGCCTGCATTCTGGGATTCCACACTGGGTTTTCATGGCTCTACACACGTTCAAATCGGGGTTACAAACAGGGCGAGACACAGAGCTAATTCATTGTGAGTGATGGGCGCTAAACTCGTTTGGTGCTGTTGCATTGTTGGGAAAATCCAAAAAACGAAAATAAAAAAAATGAACTAACAAAACATCAATTGCACATTGACATATATACAGACATATTTGACCCATGCACCCAAACGCACCAAACGCAGATAATAAAGAAGAAGACGAGGATATGCATATAAGCACGCAGTGATGAGTTGCAAACACTTTCACATCTTCCATTACTAGACAATAACTAGTGCCAACATGGACCTCGGTGGCGTTTGCTCCACGCAACCTGGGGGGCGGTGGGGGGGGGTTTCAATCTGCTCATCGGATCTGTTTGTTTGAGCACGGGTTCAGGACCTGTAACCCTCATCTCAGGCGCGAACTTCAGAGGCCCGGGCTATTTTTTAACTCGGGTCCAGTATGAGGGCGGCCTTTTGCCCGCGCAGCTCAACCCGGCGAGAAGGACGCGGAGGCATCACACAATCTAAATCAGAGATTATAATGCAAACAGCCCGGTGGGGCTCACTAATGACTAAGGTGAGCCCGAGACGCCGCTCCCTCTCTGCTTTGGAATATCAATTGGGTCTCTCGGGGACACGGAGATGGAAGGAAGTGACTGGCATAGTAAGCATCCAACACTCGTCTGTGGGCACCGCGAGCGCACGCTGTGCGCGGCGCTGACTGCCGGGAGATATCGAGCAAAGAGGAAGAGCGTAAACAAAGTCAAAATGGGTAAGGTGCTCTGGGCGGGGGCAATGATGCAAGAGTGAGAATTCCATTATCGCGCGCTTCCCAAAGAGAGGGGAGCCTGCAAATTTGTCGGAGCAGCCTATTCAATTAGCTCCAGAAATCCACAGCAGGTCTCCGGAGAGACATCTCCTCCACAGATGTGTTGTGTGCTGCTGTCTCCCCACCCACCCCCCAGAAATACCCTTCCTCTGTTCTCCGACTCTCTCTCTCTCTCTCCTTTCATCAAGTCTGTCCTCCCCTCTTTGATGCGTTCTCCAGACAGCCCGACGAGGTCCTGGTAATCAGATGCTGGCTGAGCTCGGGCTACAGCGCGCAGAGACAGACAACAGGCTGCATCCGAAATCATCTCACACCTCCTCCGAGTGATATTGTTCAAGGGGAGAGAGTGGTCCGAGGCGTTTCCTGTGGGCGGACTCCAAGGCGGGCGCACTCAAGCACACCCGCATCCAGAATAAACCACAAAAATAACGGAAATGGAATGATACCGTATCTTGCGGGGCGAGGTAAAATTATTGTACATTGAGAGCGGGGGGGGGGGGTGCCTCTATCGTTCTCAATTATTTCAGACAGAGCTGGATAAGCCCAAACCTCTCACTTCTCTGTGTTTGGATATCACCAGCAGAAGGGATCAATCGCTGGCCTTCTCTCGAATGTCCACCTGACGATGTTTCCAGCAAATATATGTCATTCTAATTTCTAATAATCCTAATTTCACTTTTAACAAGGCAAGACTGAGGACAGATAGCGACGAGGCTATCCGAGAGTACGAAGTTCCATTCATTAAACCCTGTATCCTCACAACACAGGGCCTACTGTTAGCTCGCAATAACACCAACTGTCATTGGAAATAGAAGTTAAATCAGGAATATTTTTTACACACAGATTATTCGTTTTTTTTCTTTTCGACATTAGAAAAAAAACCAAAACAAAAACGCTGCAATTCCTCTCTCTTTCCCTCCATCCCCTTCCCTCCTCACAGCGACAGAGTGATTGATCTGATACGTCATTGAGTCAGATTACATTATGCAGTTCTCGCTGATAAGGGAATAGCGAAACAACTATTTTCTTTCCCCTTATCTACTCCACGAGGCTGTGTTTCTAAAAGGAGAACCAGCCTCCCCTGGCCAGATATCATTATTCATTTTGATCTGAGGCCTTCAGCACTGATAACATTTTACAGGCTCAGAAATGTAGCACCAATGGTCAGCACTAGGACCATTGCTCCATTTTGCATGCGCCCGAGGGATAATGAAAAAACAAAAACAAAAAAACGCGTTACGCAAAAAGAGAATGTTGCTCTCGACGTTTGACGGGTCGAAATCATTTCGGTCAGGTGTTGAATGTGGAGCTTCTTCCTGAAATTCCGCCTTTAAATCCTTGTCCGGTTTAAAGCCAGGGGTTAGGGCGGTCAGGGTGGGAACTTCAGCTTCAGCACACCCTCTCACTCTCTGGGAAGAAACCAAACTATTGACCTGCCAGTCCCTGCAGGGGTGGAAGGCATCTTGTGCGTATTAGTATTACTTGTATGATTACAGCAAGGAAACAAATACACGCCACAACTGAGACCATCCACTGTGCCGCACGATAGAAAAATCCCATTTCACATCGATTTAAGAGCCAAAATAACAACATGTGGAATTAATTTCAAACTAATAGATGCCGAATAGTCCCAACAGGATGGGGAATTATTTCTGTTACATATACTTCAGTCAGAGGGCCGTGTTTTTGAAACCTTTATTTATCCTGGGAGGGTCGTGCTGAGTGAACATGTGCGCTTTCCTAACGACGCCCTGCTGCACAGTCATGTGCAGTCGTAGCCAAAACCGCTCAGTCCAAACACAGCCCTGCACAACGGGCCTCTGGGCGGCTTCGCAAAAGGACTCGCTGCCTTGCTCAAGAGCACTAAAGTTGGAGCCGACGCGTGTTGCCCACCGTAGAGCGTAATGTATGCAATAAATATTTCACAAACACATGCTGCTTTGGCCCAGCGGACCGGCAGAGAATTCCTGTAATGTATGCTGCTATGTGGGGTCATTGCCAAAGTGCTTCAGAGAGGGGGGGGGGAAAAAAAAGAGGGGGGGGGGGGGGGGGGCGAGAGCGCTGTGCAAACTCCACAGCAGAGGCCAAGCCAAAAAATGACTGGAATATTTGCTCTGGGCCGCCTGATTTAGTGTCGTGGCATTTTGGATTAAGACGGGCAGGTTAAAACACTTCCCAGGCATTTCCTCGCGATAACATTGGCGACGTGCGAGTGCTAGATGCCAGACGGACCCGCGCACGTGACCTAACGGGGGCGGCGACAGGAGGTGGCGCTCGCTCTTAGGAGCCTATCCCACCTATACAGCCCATGTACATGAAATGAGAGCTGAATCATTTACTTAAGTTATTCTCAGCGAGGGTGGGCGGAAACCGCGTTTCAGATAAGTGGTGAGTCACGGGGAAATACAGAATAGATTTTACGCACTCGCGTCACATCTGACCATACAACCTCCTTTGGCGAAATATGGAGCTTTACAGGAGGGCTGCGACGGAGAAAGACGTCATCAATAACACAAAGCCTGGTCTCATGGTCAGAGTGTTCAATAGTCAGACGTGGTTTCGTGTTTCCGCCCCTTACTGGTGCCGCCACATCTAAGCTGACACGGACCTCAACAAAGTACTGCCCTCTTGTGGGTCTCTTTATGGGAAAATGCAGAGCGCGGCAGCGAGACACTAATGCTCCCTTCACATCTTCAGGCAAAAGTTTGACGAGGCAAAGCGGCCTGCGTAATATTGACTTCAAGCATTCCTGAGAAGCATCATGGGGTCCGGCAGCTTTTAGGGGTATGCCCCCCCCCCCCCCCCCGGACACCTGTGAAAGGATACGCTCGCCTAATCCTGGCACACATTCATTGGTCTAGCGTGTGTCAAACCGTAATCACGGATAAGGAAATATTAGAGATAATCTCAAATGAGGGATTGAATAACTTCCATTAGTCCCACCTGTGAAATCTCGTTAGCCGTGCTACATGATAAATTGCAATGCGAAGTTCGAGGACGGTAAGCTCACACTCGGGTGCGTGATGCGGCTCCTCTTAAAGTGAGGGTGCCGGCTGACTTTTTAGCGTCCACGAACCCCCTGTTTTTATGTGATGGCTACGGAACGTAGTATACCGAATGCTACTGTTCGTAAACAGCTCAGCACGGAGCTCAGCTTATGTTGTACGACCTCCCGTTCGGCGGGAATTGGTGACTGGATCCGCCTATCCGGATCTCTGTCCTCGTTTAACTATTTGGAGTGAGGGTCTGAAATTCAAAATCAGCCTCAAGATCACGATCTCAGTCTCTATTTACAATGATATGATATCGACATTTCAGTTATGAAAATATCAAGAAAGTGCCAGAAACTGCCGGGGTTTGGCGCACGATCGGGACTCCTTGCGCTTCGTGGCGCCCTTCGCCAGTGGCGGGAATCCTGAGTCAAATAATAAATGTACATTCCAAGGAATCAATAAGGGGAGCAACTTATTATTCCAGCCATGGCGCAATTCTCAAGTCTTTATCAAGCTGCAGCCTCCCGACCCCTATTTTCCAATACCGAGTCCCCCCCCCCCCCCCCCCCCCCCCCCCCC
>JAFBJU010000352.1:1009436-1097778 GCA_016785305.1 Colistium nudipinnis | reverse complement strand
GAGGCGCCCCCCCCCCCCCCCCCCTTCCCCGTTCAGCCAAAGTGGTTGGATTTTCCTCTCTTTGTGAGATAAGAAGACTGCCCTTTCTTCACTGGGGGACATGCAAGAATAAAAATGCAGGATTTGTCCTCTGCATTCAAAACAAAAAAAAAAAGAAAAAGAGAAAAAACCCAGACTCCTTGTCCCGCAGCTGAAAATGTCATCCCGGCGGGGGAATGAATCGCATGGGGTTGTGATGCGTTTACTTATTACAGTAAGGTGCATCTCTGTCAGCCACACACCTCTTTACTCCCCTGGCCCTAAACACGACACCGCATACCCTTCAATCTCCGGTCCGCTATACCTCACCTTTTTCCGGCGTCCTGTCGCTCCTCTTTTATGGCAAGTTGAGATGACTTTCTTCATAGACCTACTGTGGATGGGGCATCTGTTTTGCCACACACGTTGCCAACTGCGAAAACTTCAAATGGAAAAAAAAACAAAAACAAAAAACACTCAAATATAAGAAAAAAGAAGAAAACCACAAAAATAAATACAAATAAATCAACACCGTTTCCGGATCACCGTTGCTCTGAGTTATTCCGCTCTTGCCGTGTGATGGCAGAGGTGTGTGTGCGTCAATCCCCAGACATTTCTTAAGATGCAGACGCATTCACATCATATAGCCTCTCTAATCTCGAAAGCACCAGACACTTACGCCTTGTAGCTACAATGTCCCAATGAGAATCGGCTGCCATTAACAATGGCGCAGCCACTGTGTAAGTGTCCTAATAAATTGGCACCAAAACCACTTCACTATAGAGAGAGGATGAGGCAGACTCTGGCAGCAGAGCCTCTCAACAGACAAAGGCAACACAAACGGGGTGTAGTGCTAAGCACGAGGCCACATTTCCAAAAGACAATAATGTGTTGCACCTTCACTTACACGGAGGAGCGTCATGCGTTAGAGGTGACGTCACTGGTCATATTAAAGACTTACATTAGACCAGGGGTCTTCTATGTTTTTCAGGCCAAGGACCCCCAAACCGATGGAGAAGAGCCCCCCTATTATATATAAAATTGTGTTTTTTTTTAATTAAACTGGGCCTAGTGCCAAGTATATTCATAGCTACCCTGTTGTTGTTTACACGGAGGAGCGTCATGCGTTAGAGGTGACGTCACTGGTCATATTAAAGACTTACATTAGACCAGGGGTCTTCTATGTTTTTCAGGCCAAGGACCCCCAAACCGATGGAGAAGAGCCCCCCTATTATATATAAAATTGTGTTTTTTTTTTATTAAACTGGGCCTAGTGCCAAGTATATTCATAGCTACCCTGTTGTTGTTCATTCAATACAAACCTCTTTCATTAATATATATATATATAAAGGATTGTTTAATCAACAACATATTTTGTGGACCGCCTGAAGTACCTCTGCGGACCCCCTAGGGGTAGCGGACCCCCTGTTGAAGACCTCTGCATATGCATATTTCTCCCTCTCTGTGTTGAGCTGCCTTTAAGGAGGGACGCAGGCTCCCCTTAAGTCTCTGAAGGTTGTCGGCGTCGAACACTAACGCTACCGCACTGCAGGTTTTGTGCCCGGCAAACTCTTTCCCGGGGTAAGGAAAGACAAAAAACCCTGCATCGTTTGGGTAATTTCTGTTTACACTGGAAGAGATTCCTGGGGACCAGAGTCGGCCGGCAGAAGGAAGCTGGACACGAAAGTGGCGGGAGTTTGATAAGAGCAACAGCAGGCAATTACACTTGAGTTGCACACCAGAGAATTGGAGGCTGTAACGTGTCGTTGGCACAGAGCCCTGACTAAACCTGTGGCCACGGACAATGTTGCCTATTCTATGATTTGCCGTATCTTGCTTTCGAGTACATTTTTTATTTTATTTTCGTCCAGCCTCTCTAAGCACCAGTGAAGTTCGGCAAAGCCACACTTTCACTCTTATCGAGAGTTCCTAGCTTTACACTTCATCTGCAATTTATTTATCAAAAATATGCAACGAATAATCTGCAAGTGCAATCGGCAATTTCTTTTTAACAGTTACAGCAGGTGATTTAATGAAATTGAATCTCTCACGCTCCCGAGCCTCACTTCAGCGGAAAGGCCACTGAATATTTGTGTGCCTGTGTGTATGAGTATGAAGGCTATCATCTCTTTCCATTTGAAGCCACTATAACCCTCGTGCCCTCCCTCCAGCTCATTTCATCTTGGATTAGTCGTGGCTGGTGTTGCTGTAACATGCTGCAACACTGAGAACGGCACACGTGATTTTTCCCCTTTTTATATATATATATATATATAAGGGCGAACATTTTTTATATATATATATATATATACCCTTTTATATATAAAAAGGGGTATTATATAAGGGGAATAAAGCCCATTTTTAGGGGCTGAAATAATATGACAACAAAATCATAGGAGAGCACCTCTGATTAGGTTTGTTGCAAAATCTGCCACTACTGCCAACGTGCATTAATGGCACTATGGTCAGAAATGGGCTGTGTGGTAAAGGAGACCTCTGGGAGTAGCCTATGGCTATTTGGTAACAAAATAGCAGTGTCAGCTCTGCATTCTACGTATTCACAATAAAATAATTCCCAGACGGCCCAATAAGGATGCATTCGTATTTTTTTTTTTTTTATATTGGGTCCATATATTCTCGAGGTGAGAGTGAAGGAAACTAAGATTGTAAGAGGAAGAATGCTCTGCTTGCTCCAATTACTGAACGTTTCCTTTTGGGAGTTATGCTGTGTCCAATAAGCAAATCTGAAATTGGGTCAGATTTGTAGCTCTGCAAGAACCATAAACCAACCACTAGTTTAGAGACGGACTCGCGCAGTTCAGTGCATAGCGATAAAGCCTACACATAATTCTGTGAATGGTAAACCATGAGACGACAATTACTTTTTTGGGGGCCACTAATATACTTCTTTTGTTGACAGAGATACGTTATCCAGTGCTAGTCATCTCATAAGGATTAATATGCAGGCATACTGGGCATAGGCCTAGGGGTCCAAAAGAGAAGGAGGCGCCAGGGTCCGTGCCTCGGCTTAAAGTGTGAAATCATTCAAACAGCTATAAAGAAATGCACAACAAACACAAAGACTGAATTTGTGGCTCACTTTAGCGGCCCATCGTCTTCGTGGTGTACCTTTGGTCTAAGTGGCTTTCCAGCATGAGCTATATGAATTATTATGTGATGACATATATATTTCATACATGCAAATGTGCATAAATAGGTCTACAGAAGGTTATATTTTACGCAGGAGTGGGTGAGAGAAAATAAGGATGTACCGGTAGTTAGCTAAATGTGGCCGAAATACTTCAATATGTACAATTAAAGCAACGCAAGACACATGTTTTAATCCAGTCATGCTTATCAAATTGACACTTTTTTCTACTTTTCAAACATAAATAAAAGAGCCGCGTCAACATTTTCTATTTGTGTACCTCGCCTGTCTGGCGCTTGGTGTTTGCAGATGATGATGTAGTGCTGCTGGCAGATGAGAGATTGGAGAAGTGGAGCATGGGATTTCAGCGCGGCGCGATTGTTACATTGTGTGTCAGCAAGATACCACGAAGGCCCCGGAAGAACACACAAACTTGTCTTTTAGACAATGCCGTGTCAAGAAGAAGGTCAGACGAATGTGGAAGGTAGACAAATTACACATCGCCACTGACAAAGGAGCAGGGGGGGGGGGCACAGCGGTGCGGGTCCCGGAGCCCGGATTTGTCTCACATGACTAATGGCAGCGGGCCGACGGTGGATCTCACACGTCATCGGTGTTCAAAAGCCTCAAATCCAGTCCCCGGAAGATCTGTTTGTTTTTTTTGGTTTTCTCCCCTGGGTGACCATTAATGGCGGTTAAAGTCCATCCATCTAACCACCAGTAGATGGCATGGCTGAACTGACTATTCTGAGAAAGATTGAGGCTCCCTCACTGCCTTCATCATGATGTTGCCGAGTTACATAAGAGTGCAGTATCTCTCGGCAGGCCCCTCCACAAGACATTATGCGTTAGATCTCAACTCCGGCTTCTATTCCTTTTTGTTACTGCGCAGAGCTATAGCAGAGAGTCACCGAAATGTGTGTTTTTTTTTTGTTTTTTTTTTTTTCATCCTCCCCTCCCGAGTGATAGAGAAACCCTGCTTTGATCACTGACCCAATTAATGAAGCCATTGATGAATGTAAATACCAGATTAGTTATGCAAATGATCCTACACCACAGCAACACGCGCAAAGAAAAAAGAAAAAAAAAAAAACATTACCCCCATGAGGAAGTTCTGAGGCTGTAGAAATTATGAATGCATGAGACAAGATCTTGATCGCGATACATTTAAAAAAAAAAAATGCAGATAAACAAAAATAAAACTGCGGATTAGCGGTATAGGGGGTGTTAGGGTGAGAGTGAAGGGAATGAGCGAGGCTTTGCCTTTGCTCTCGCTAATCAATCCACTTTGCTTTGATAATGTCTGACATTTTCAACACGGAGTTTCTACCGTAGATCAACAATCATGATAGGCACCACATCACTATTTTTTATTATTTACTCATGCTGATGTGTGAAATCAACCCTGAACGAGGATCGACGCGCACCCTTGACAGAGCTTTGTGTCCGTGAGAGGCTTACAGTTAGAGCTTGGACCCCCTTCCCGGCTCGGGATCCTTTCCGCTTTTTGCACTTTCACACACTTCCCTTTGCCGGAGCGATACGGAACCAAGACCAGCGCGCCGGGCGTCCCTGAAAACGCCTCAGGATCAACTCCCATCGCTCGAGCAGCTCCCCTTAACCCAAACCCTAACCCTAAAAGTGAAACAAGGGATTTTTCATCCTTATTCTGAGTCCACTCACAGGGGCTATAGGAGTAGGATTAGGGTAAGTGTTTGGGTGAAGGGGAGCTGCTAGAGAGACGGGAGATGGACTCAGGGGGTTTTCAGGGATGTGGAATGCGCTGGTTTTGGTCACGTTTCACTCCCCAAATCGGAAAGTGGGTGGAAGTTAAAGATACCTTTGGGCTTCCCGGACCTTCACCCACCTCCCGATGTCGGAGCGACGCAGTACCAAGACCAACGCGTTCGGCGTGCCTGAAAACCCCTCGGGACCAGCTCCCGTTTCTCTAGCAACTCCCCTTAACCAAAAACCCTAACGCGGATTCCACGACTTATGTAACCCCAAAAAAGTGGGCTTTGCAGTGTGTTGAATCGTGGGTCACAAATGACCCGCAAACACGAGAGACAGAAACAGCGTTTGAACACAGCACCAGGGTTATGATGATTAAACTGTTCAATTTGAATGCTCTTCATTGATGGCGACGCCGTTTCCCTATTGTAGACCTTTTTGTAATTGGCGCATTTAGCTAGCATTACTCACAGATGTCAATAGGTAAACATGTAATGTCACCAACACATAAAGAGATAAAGAGATGGGTGGTATTTGGGCTGCTGCTTCCCACTGACTCAGACACAGAGAGCAGAAGGATTCATTCTAGACAATGGAGTAATTTGGGAGACTGCCTCCATAAGCTGGGTCTCAGGTCAGGTCTCTTGTTTGAGATTTCCCCACAGCTAAATCACTACGTGCCTGAAGAAGTCCAATCACGCGCCCCAACTGTAATAGAATGGAACCAAACGTGTGACTGGAAGGTTGCTGGGTCAGAAATCTGCACCAGCACTAAAATCTTGGCTTTGGAAGTGAATGAATAAATCCTCTCCTTCCTGACCCCCCAACGGCTTAAGTGGAGCTATTTGGAGACCTGCAGTTGAAGACTGGGGTGTTAGTGGGCAGCTCTTATCACGTGACCGAGCAGTGTGCGCAAAGTAGGGCATTTCTGCGGAGGAGCACACATACCCAGAAGTACCCTCTGAACAAACAGTAGTTAAAGATCTTCATTTATTTCCTGTTCAACCTCTCCGTTGAAATAAACATTCAACCGTTCACTGCAGTGAGTGTTTGCAAAAAAAAATAATAATAATAAATAAAAAAAAGAAAAGGAATATTCACACTTCTGCTGATGAGCCATGATGTGAGGAGAAATAATGATGAAACCGGAGAGGCTTAAAAAAAAAAAAAAGAAAAAGGCCCGCTTTCCAAAATCACCCGAATTTTCCAGCTGTCTGTGGCATGCACTGAGGATCAGAGGCCCTCCATATGCTCCTCATGTCCCTTTCTACGCTGGAGACTCCGGGGATTAGGAGGCTTGTTCTGCCAACGAAGCCAAAATGGCCTCAGCTTTACCCGAGCATGCAGACGGCGAGCGAGTGCATGAGAGACGCCACTGTGCTCTTTGTTTAGAACTCATGTCCCGCTGCTGCGAGACCACTTCATTCCCCAAATGCGTCTATACGTACGAGCATGTCCATCTTAAAGTCTCCAGTAAATATTCCCTCGCTCCTCATGCAAAAATAAATTCTGGAGTTTTTGTGATTGTACAGAAAAGGCAAAGATCCTCGAGTGACGCACGGTCTAGCTATCCTGCAAAGATAGCCCACAGTGTTCGAATATGACTCCAACAAACAACTGTGCACAACAACAACACATCATTGAAAAGCAGAGGGACAACGACACCAGGCGACACTATATATGAAGTATGCTGTGTCTGTCACACGTGTGAATAGACAACTTTTTGCACGTTGCCGTAGCATGACTAAGAACTGTAGCCAAGAATGAGCATTTCTCTTTTTTTTTCTTGTCCTTCATTCATGCATTCATGTGTGTGTGTGTGTGTGTGTGTGTGTGTGTGTGTGTGTTTGTGTAGTGTGTAAATCATCTTTAATTGCTGCAGTATAGAAAACGATAATCTTGCGCAATTATTTCTATTAACATCCACCTAAGGTCCATGGTGCATTGCACACAACACAATTGTTTTGTTTTGCTGAACATGGTGCTCGCGGTGGTTGTATATACAAAATACAGCAGTAATACCGAAGCTTGAACCATTCAAATCCCTTTTTTTGAGCATTTCATCCATCATAGGCCAAAGTAATGCGACAAAAATCACAGCTACCCGGGTAAATTTACTTTTTAGGTGAGATAAGGCTGCTTCGGTGAAGATCTGATCATCAGGCCCCATTTGAGGTTGAAATGTGCCCCACTCGCACTCAAACGAATGTGACGAGTGAATCCCGCAGTGCAGTCCATGGTGCAGTGCGTTCGGTGCAGCGGCTGGTTCATTCGAAACCGATTTATTCAAACTAGGTCGTTTTTTTTGTTTTTTTTCCCCCTGGATGAGCTAGAATTTGCTACACCCTCTTCCTCAGACTTGTGGGGGGGTCGCGATCCCTAAATGACTAAAAACAATCAAACCCGCGGCCCAAATGTGCTTCACTCAGCCTTTCCAAATTCAACAGGGGCTCATGACTCGAACTAACTCCATCAATAGCGGCTGGGACTTAATTAAACCTCACAAACAATGTCACGGACCACAGAGGTTGGCAATGCTGCCTTGCCAGAACCCAAAATGGGAGAGAAAATGTCATTACCTCAAGTTACTTTACTCAGGAACTTGCGTTGCTTCAGGCTTCAGGATCCTCGGCAGGCAACCGTACACAGTATGTTACTGATAAATAATGATGTAGTTTGTACTACTTTTGTGTCAGTTTAAAAACAAGGGAATGACCAATTGAAAAAAAAACCTGTGTAGTCCATCAAAGCAGACCCACTGTATAGTTAACTGATCTAATCATTACACATTGCACATTATTTTCCAGCCACACAGTACAACTTGGCAAAACAACTTGGATTAAACGTGTTGACTGCAGACTCCACCACCTCAGGACTTTCGCTGCATGGTTATGGGCCATTATCAGCTGAACATTAGAACCAGTTCAGCAACGTGGAAAATGGGATGTTCAGCATTTCTAGTTACAGGTTTGTGGAGCAGATTGCATTAGCGCTTGCTGAGAGGTAACACAACGCAGAGGTTGCTTAATTAAAAGGAGCCAGCATCTGTTCGGCGAGTGATTAAATATGAGAGGCATCGACACGTGGCATTTGAACAGAACTTTTGCACTATGGTTTCTTTAACAGGTGATTTCGCAAAAAGCTGCTGTTTTTTTTTTTTTTTTTTCCCCGCACGAAAGCGGCGAGCGTCTCCATCTCCCTGCCAAGTCATTTTGTGAAGATTCTACACTTGGGGTGCTTGTAGCCCATTAGTCTTGCCGAGCAGTGATGGGTAGTTATGGAGTTTCATCTCTGGTCAGCTTGGCTGATTTCAGGAGCAATTGTCAGGCTCTGGACTACAACATAAGTTTTAAAATCTCTCTCTCAGAGTGCCTTGCTGTTGGAGTGAAACTTGGAGTTCAAAACTTTTACACAGCAAAAGATTGAATAAATAGCCTTATAATAAACAACGGTCTGAAATGCCGCTATTTTGTCGGTTTCGTTGACGTTGATGTTGACGCCAGAGATCCATGTGTTTCTCCTCCGATCACGGTCATCGTTGTGGTTATGAACGATCACCTTGACCATATTACAAAATCTTTAGACTTTGATCATGTTGCCAAACTGGACTGGCAGCTGAATTGACTGGAGGGTATTCACAGAGAATGGACTGCTTGGATTACAGTGCCTTTCATTCCCTGACATCATCTGGCAAATAGCTCCAGTTCATTTTTGCCGCATTAAACAACACCTAGTCAGCGAACTCAATTACATCCATCCGAGCCTCACAAACTTTCAACTTCAGCTGAGACACTTATCTTTCATTTTGATTTGTTGAAAGTTTTGACGTGCGTGTTCAAATGAGGTGCCTCAACGTATTTTTCTTTTTCCTTTCTTTTTTTTTACCGCAAGATTATCCCGCTAGAAGCCGGTAACATTTGCATATAAATATCATTGACCCTGTGTTTACATTCGCGACTGACAAGGATGGAAATGAAAAGGCTGCATCAATCAAAGCTCAGCTTTGGGAGGGGAGGAGAAACGGGACAGAATGAAGGGACTGCGCTAAAAGGCAAGAAAGAAGGCGATGGAGATGAGCGAAGAAGATCAGGAAGTGTGCGAAAGGTGCAATCTAAGTACGATTATTTTTACCAGGCACTTTTTCTGTAAGAGCTTCTCATTGGAAAGAGATTGATTTATTGTCGGATAGATTCGATAAGTAATATTTCAAATATTATATTTTCTTTTTTCTGCTCATGCTGTTCAACACCAACAAAAACAGACAAAGATGCAATTGTGTAATGTGCCTTTAAGAAATATTACCTTTCTTTACATCTAGACATGCTACATCTATGTGAAAAACGTCGGCGGTTGTTTTCTTCCCGAGCAGGTTTAATGAAGAAAAAAAACAAAAAAAACATTGTGGCCTAATTACCACAGACACAGAGCCCATAGGCTCAGTTCAGTTGGAAGATTTAACCCAATTACTGCTCGACAGAGAATGTGTGCTACTGCCTATTGACGTGGCTTGAAAGTCTCCTCTTGGGCCCTCGTCCCTATTAAAATATAAATATCACCCATTAGGCAAGGACAAATGTTTTCCAGAGCCTCGCAAGTGGCATTCATCACGAGTGTCCTGACGGGTGGACATGACCCAATACGAACCTATACATGTATTCATCTTCACAAAGACAGTTTTATTGAGATTTGCGATTTTATTCTTCACTTGTAGTCCAACAACAATGCTCATTGTTTGAATAACGACCACAAAACACAAAAAAATCAATCCCTAAGTGGGCCGAAAGACAGTGGCGCACACAAGAATAGGACAAAATGTTCAGCCCTTCATCATCAAAAAAAAAAAAAAAAAAAAAAAAGGCAGGTAGTTTCCTCTGCAGTCTATTTTTACCATGTCCAATAAGTGTATGTAAATGGCATTTGCCTTCTTTTATTCTCAACTAGACCCAAGGGTGTGACCCTTTCCATCCAATCCCTTTTCCCTGATGTGCCACGATTTCCTTATGAGTACAGTAGAGGACAGTTATCCCAGAGCCCGCTGGCTATGTTTCAAAAATGCCAAGGAGTGCAGAGATGAGGATGACTAGGTGGGCTGCTGTGACAGATGGGGACGGGGGGTCATAAGCAGGACAGCAGTGGTGTGCTTCACCGAGGCTCACACTTATCATAAACCAATTCAGAGAACCACACACGGAGATAGAAAGTGTAGCGTAGTATGAAAAAGAATGAAGGGGGGGGGGAAAAAGGACTCGACAGCGAAAAAGGTTTTTAGGCGTAAATATATATATATATATATTTTTTTTGACAGCTCAAAAAATCCAAATTTTACATGTCAGGCTGGGTGAGTTTTTATTTATTTATTTATTTATTTTTTGAAATGCGAAAGGTTCATCACTAAATGGGTGTGTTTTTCCTGTGTGTAAGTGGTAAAAGAAAGCATAAGGACAACAGGATGGTGGACGGTGAGTGTGTGTGTGTGTGTGTGTGTGTGTGTGTGTGTATAACCTGTGTATGAACTTAAATCATTCACCTGTATTGAAGCAGCTCTCCGTCAGAGACACCCGGACACGTCCTACGAGTGATTTTAATGAACTCCCTCTCTGCACGATTCCTGCTGCCTGTCCACGTGAACAGCGCGACAACGTTGAAGAGGATATCGTCATCCGCCCCTTTGCTCGAAACTGAGCCGCCTGTTGGTTACGCGAAAAAAAAAACCCTTTGACTGCCTCAACCACGCACCAGCCCTCGCCACTTGACACAAATGGCTATATATGTGCTTCACCGAAAGACAACAAGACAGAGAAGACGGAATCAGATTGATTCCAAACACTGTTTCGTCAACCTCTGCCTTAAGAGAGGGGAATGAATTTCGGTGTAAGCTGGATCAAAACTATCCTCTTCTGTCCTTTCACATCGTGTACATCATTTCACAAGAAACACTGCGGTCGACACCACCTCCTGCAAGCCAAGCTTTCCGGCGACAATAGGGTTTTTTGTGTTTTTTTTTCCCCTTGAAGACATCTAAGAAAACATGCAAGTAAAGTTAAACAAAAAAAAAAGTTATGTATACAAACATAATCATGACTTGTCTACTGTCTATTTATTGCCACTCACCTTAAAGCCTTGCGAGTGTATTGTGAGGCCAAAGAATGAGATTGCTGTATTTTCACACCTCTAGAGGCCGGTAAGTAGAACAGCTTCTGTGCTAATAATACAGTCTAAGACACCCAGTGCGGATGTTCATATCCATAGTCATAGTTTACAGTTCTGTCTACAGATTAAACGTGACGCCAAAAAAGGAGGGTTCCATGCCTTTGCTTTGGAAAATGAAGAAACAAGAAGCTCAGCCCACGCGAAAAACATCTTTTGGCAAAAGCAAGAGGGCAGCGACGCGATACACGTCGGAAGTTGCGCCTTGATAAATAGACAGCATCGTCGAGGCTTGTTAAGAGGTAGTACAAGCACTAACAATAAGTATTTTACATAATGGATCCACAAATCACATCCGCCCCAATACGCTGAGCATAAAATATTTAACCATTTGCCCACATTATCATTGAGATAATCACCTGCTGAAGCAGTGAGACGTACAACCGTTGGAAAACAAGCTTTACAATGATTACCTTTGGCCTGAGGGATGTGTCCACTTGTACCGTATATCTTCTTATATATTTTTTTTATGAGGGCCGGTGTTTGCTCATGTCCACGTTCCTTCGCGCATCAAGCAGCAGACGCTACTTCTGAGAGGCCGAGAGGTACTTACGCGGAATGTAATGCAAGGCTTTGCCATAATTCATTCGAATTTAGTTTTTTTGAAGCTACCTAAAACTGATTCCACGGTGTACTCGCTTTCCTTTTTATTACTATACCCACAGAGCACATAAATGTAGGTGTACGAAGACGTCGACATTTTGTGTAGTCTTCAGGGAGGGGACAGTGTCAGGTTGCATAAAGTTCCATATTTTTTGTTGCCTGACAGGGTTTCCTGTGTCATGTGGCTTATTCATCCTGAATCCATCCATTCACTCCATGTGGAAGGCGAAAAGGGGAATTTCTGTTATTTTTCCGGTTCATTTAACGTCACAGTACGTTGCACTGAGGGATAACATTGTCGTTGCCGCGGTGACGTCGAAGACGCCAGCGCAGGCAATCTGCCGGATAGATTCCCAACCCCTTTGTCAGTGCCATTCGTTTACAGACCCCCATTTATAAACGTGGGGCCAAAGTTGAAAAAAGAAGGGAATTCCCTTTTCACGAATCTGTTTTTAACAAAAATTAAAAATTGCCGAGGGATCCACCATCATCTGTTGATACGATACAAAAGCACTTCTACACCCTCACACTGACCCTCACAAACGATCAATCTCTGAGTTGTATTCGCGCCACCAACGCATAGCAATCTGTCACCATCATCGCCCTGAGGCCTACCAGCTGCGATCCCACAGTGAGTCACTGGACATCCGCATAATGATGATCCTGCATCAGTTACTAAGTGAGGTCCAACAGGCCATCGGTCTCTGTGGCCTGGATATGGCAATTAGTGTAATATGATAAATAGGAAACAGGTTAAGGAACATCATTTCCCTTTTTTTTTGCAAATATTACTGGAGGTCTCATTCGGCGGTATGGCTAATCTTTCCACAGCTCTCCATCTCCATCACGGTGCCTCTTCTGAAGCCCAGTGAGACCTTTCCTCTCCTCCGCCAATGACATCCCCATTAGAGCAATCCTGCTGATAAATGCCAGGCAGATTACAAAACGTGTGGTTTCGGCTCAACATGCTCCTTGGGCAGCACTCCAAGACGGGCCATGCCTCTAGTCCCACCCCCACCCTTTAAATTGTACCCTGTTTCCTCACACAGTCAACCAAGACCCGCCGACTATGAATTATGCATCGGAGTAATCGGGGGCCTTTCAATGGATGCGCAGAGCGCGGAGGAGGTTGAGAAATGAAGCACAGATTTGGCTCACACATTCTATATGCTTATGACGTGACGGAAATCATTCCGACACCACTGTAAAGTATGAAACTATAAGTTTTAAGTGAGGCATGCTGTCCAATAGGCTCCACAGGTCTCACATATTAGATAAGGGCACTCATAGTCTTTTTTTTTCATTAAATTAATAGCACATATTAACTACCTTGGAGGACGCAGATTGTCAATAAAATGGCGGACGCTTAATCTATACCCCGCCGCATCTACTCTATGTTACAGTGCAGAGGAAAATGTGCATATTTTTAATCGTTGAAGAGTCATCAATCAGAAGCATCCAAGCCGTGCTTATGTCACACTAGAGTTTTCTGTCCTTGAAGGATCAGTCAGAGAGCCAGCCCATCCTCCAGCAAGTGGCGACTACTACTTCAATTCTAAAACGGGCACCTTTGGTCAAACGTGAATCGTGAATTAACAGCAGCAATGAGTTCACAGCTAATGCAGCAGAAGCAACTGTGCCTTCTACTACTACTACTGAAGGTTTTTTTTTTTTTTTTTTTTCCATACAAAGGTATCTGGTGTGTCTTCAATTGCAATTTGCAGATTGAGGGGGTAACAAGAACCTAGTCCAAAAGAGATAAAAAGAAGATAAAAGAAGGTTCAAATTCTATTTTAAGGACGATGTCACCATTAAGAGCCCATACCTAAGTGGCGCAATAGATCAATCCCTATCCAAATAGTGCATCCACAGAGGGCGCCGTGATCTCCCATTACACGTCTTGTTTACAAGCTGGGACAGACCGTTTCCATGGTCACAGAGAATACCTCCTCCATTAGTTGTGAAGACAAACACACTGACAAACCCCGGCATCAGGCTCCTAGTCCTCACAAACTAACAATGTAAGACTGATGTAATAGCTGTTAAATTGGAAGGGCAAAAGGGTTGTATTATGCAATCTTACCATTTATATTATTTATACAGTGTGTATTTTGTATGAGAGGCTCATGTCTTGGGCTTGAGATGAGAACCACCACATGGTGCATATCCTATTATTTCCTCATTGTGTATTGGTTGCATGAACAACACAGCAAAAAGTCCATCAGAATATATCACTCCATAATTACAATATTGAGTGTTAATTACGGAGGATGGATAGTTTTCATTTTGAAAATCGGGAGAGACATTACACTCTTTAGAATCTGGTCACGTAATTACAGCAACGATAAAAACATCTCGTAATTATAAACCACTTATATGCATGAGGTATCACTTCCAGATCATTATGGGACGTCGTGTCTAGAGAACAGAGTGATGTTACTCCGAGTGACACAAGTTAGGTTTTACTTTACCGATATTTTAAAATGCAAATGGCATGACCAGGAATGTCAGATTTAAGTCTGAAGAGCCAGTTTGCAAAGGGATCAACTTTCATACACTTCCATACTTCCATAACACAATACACCAAGGAGGCTAGGCCAAGTGTGTTCAACTTGTCATCACGATTACCCCTGCAACCCACCAGCAGGGATGAGTCACCAGACATTCGCATGGTGATGATCCTGCGTCAGACGGGCCGGCAGACCAACAGCCTATTTTGGCTTGGATACAGCAATTAGTGTAATAAGATTAAGCCACACACTTTCCCCTTTCTAAGAGGTCTCATTTGGAGATCTGGCTAATCTTTACACAGCTTTTCATCTTTCATACAGATGTGGGGGGGGGGGGCGGGGGTGAACGCTGCTCTCCAGCCTGCCAGATGTGACGGAGCTGGCCGCTCTTCACAGCCGCACTCGTTTCTAATCCTGAGGAAATCGCAGCGACTCAGTGCTGGGAACAATCGGGGTGGCCTGGGACTTTCCCGGCGACGAGGGGATCTCAGCCGGGCAGGTACTGAAACCAGCAGATTCCGCCTTTCTCTTATTAAAAACGAACCACACATGCTGTTCTTGGGTGTTTTCAATTCAGCCACCGGCGGAGAGTCGCAGATACAGCGCACGCTGACCCTTCAAACACAAAAACAAAAATGCCGTCACCCGTACAAGGAAAACGGCACCAAAGGAATTCATATCATGGACCTCCTTATGGTGATGGCATGTGTCTTTTTTACTCTATTCCACTTTTCAAACAAAGCTAGAGTCCATGGCGAACACTCAACAGTCTGAGAAGTAATATACGATACTGTAAGCAAATTGGTTTTACACATGTCAATAATAGCATTCCGATGCAGGCCGGTGTACTTTGTAAAACCTGAATGGCCCACGTGATCACACGGACAAATCACACTCAGAACCTAGGTCAGGATTCTCTGCGGCGGTGAGATGACAAAGGTGATAATGGACGCCACCCGCCCCTGCCCGCCCAACTTCGCGCGCATGCACAACATGCTCACTTCAAAGAGCAGAGGACCAAAATGCAATTTCCATGCAAATCGCGAGCCTGCTTACAAAAAACAAAACAAACATTTCCATATTCAGGGTGATGGAGACCCAAACCCCTTTGGTTTCTCTGCTTAACCTTTTGGTTTATTTATACATTTATACTTTCATTTCCCCCGTGCTCCATCTCGCCGTCTCTCTCTTCGCGAGTTGCAGCTCGTCGCGCACTGACCAGAATGCACGGGTGCGCGGGGGTGGGGCTGCCTCGCCCTCCTGTTCTCGTGGCTTTATTTATTCATGTGACATCTTGTCCTTTCGCCTCATCCAGCTCGGCGCTTCGCGGGGCTACAGATGCTTTCGATAGCGGACACATTTGGGTTGCTCAGGCACTGATCGTATGCCAGCTCCTCAGACAACGCCATTAATCTCTCTTATCAGCAACTCAGCGGGTGCTCTGCCCCCACAATGGTGCGTTCTGCATTGGGCTATACCATTACTCAACGGATGCTAAACAAACCGCATTGCTCTCTCTGATTTACCCCCCGGCGCTGAGTTACAGCCCTTTGCCGAAGAGACGAAAAAGGACCATCACTCTCCCCCTGTGGCACTGACCACTTTGTTATTGTTAGTCCCTTCAAAGAGTTCCTGGCCTCTTACACCGACACTGCTTGACAATTTTGTAATTGCATTGTGTGATAAAAAGCTAATTAAGTTATGGAAGATCTCTTATCAGTTTTATTTTCCCCAGCGCTATTCAGGGGATGACCTTGATAAGATCAGTTGGAGGCTGCTCTGGCTTTTTTCTCTCTCTCTCTCTCCCTCTCTCTCTCTCTCTCTCTCTCTCTCTTACTCTGGTGCTGCGTGTTAATAGGGACAGCGATAACCAGTGTGGATGGAGATGAGAAAGGGCTGCTTGATGACAGTAAGCTTAACACGAGATACAGAGATACAGGCCCGGATAAAAGGCAAGCGAGCCGGAGGGAATCACCCGCCGATAAAGTTCCGGTTCTTGTGATCCCATAAACAACTGATAAGGCCTTGGAAAGCTAATGAGTTGAATTATTTTACTGACACATGGAAAATGCGAGTTGACTGGTGTGTCATGAATCAAGGGAATATGCTCACGCCTGCAAATTTGTACCATAAGTGACGGGGAAATGACTTTGTGAAGCCCTGCCCCCCCCTCGGTGTTTTACAGCATCTGTCCGGATGTGGTTACACTCGGAGCAAACATTGAAGCACACTGGGTAGTGATGCACTTCAATTTAAAAGGCAGAGATGAACAACAACAACAAAATCAACCCCCTTAAGCCAACGAATGGCCAATGGGCATCCACTGTCAATCAAACGCATCAAAAACATACACAGACCTGCGCACATACACACGTGTGCGTTTTTCCTTCCCAATGTCCCCGGAATCCCACACAGCACCAATGCCCCATGACCGTGTATTAGGACAGATTAGGAGGGTGCTGTCTGTGCAGGAGATACATCTTAGTCTGGGATGTATTGAATCTGGTGGCTTGTTTATGATGGCGAGCGAGTGCAGCCCGAGACATAAAACATCATTAATTTCAGTTAGGGACGCCCCGTTGGACATATATGGCACAGGAACGGACGTAAAGGTCCTTTTTTTTCCCCAGTGTGTAACACAGACATTCGGAGTGCTGTACTCCACCTGAGGCGCTGTGCAAAGGAGGAACTTGTCTCTTCCTTTCCTCCGGAAAGAAAAAGACATTCTGTGCAGAGTATTCAAATGTTCCCATTGAAATTGGACAAATAAACATATCCATCAAGAGAAACATTTAAGATCCAATATTACTATATTTAAAGGTGAAAAAAACCCCAAAACACCCCATTTCCGAGGCCTGTGGGAACCCATCAATCGAGCGCAGGGAATGTGGATTTATAATTCTCTCCTTTTGGATGCGTTCAGAATGTATTTGGGGGAACATTTGACAGCGCTCTCCCCATGCATTACTAAATGAACTGTTATCCTCGGTGCTCACCCAGACCTTGTTTGGCGTTAAATAATTCAGGACATTCTCCGTTGCAAACTTCTGCTGCATGCACGTCACGTCTCAGTTCGCTGTCTCCGCCCGTGTTTCAGAGGCGTAATATATTACACCCGGCCCGTGATGCAGTGGAGACCGAAGCAAATACCGCGTGTAATATGTCACCTGCCCAAGGGTGTGGTTAGGGTGATGGTGGGGGAAACGACTACCCTGTTATAGATCATTTCCCACACTATTTTTGTCGCAACGAAAAGCACCAGATGGTAAGGACGGTAAGGTTGTTTAAACAACAACTGCTTACGGATATTAAACTTAAAGGGTAAGCAAAAAATAAATAAATAAAGATGGAGAGAGTGAGAAAGGAGAGATTGATGTGCTTAGTAATCTATGTAGAAAGAACCCCGAGCTTTCTTTTTTTGTTCTTTGTGCGGTCGGAGGTTTTCACTCCCACCATCAGCAGGACTTGCCGTGAAAACCTTCTCTTGCAGAAATTTAACCGTCCAACAGGCTAATTAGTTTTCTGACATGTGTCCTTTTCATTACAGGAAGGGGGAAAAAAAAAAAAAAAACCCATCAGACCCGTTATCAGTACTACAAGATAACCTGCTGACAGACAGTGACAGAGACCTCGCGGAGATTGGTGTATTGATCAGCGGGGTGGGGGGGCGGGGGGGAACCCATTCACAGCGCGAATGGACAGTTAACATGCGACTACACCCGGTGGGTCAATTAAAAATGTATACGTGTAAGTAAAACGGGTGAGAAAGACAACGCAGCAAGAAAAGAGGGAAACCAATGCTTGACAACGCATACTTTACACAAAACTAACCCTTTGTAACATATCCATTTTTTAAACAAACACATCATGGCAATTGCCTAATTAGGGAATATTCTTGAGGGAAAGTTATGTAGGATTTCACTTTTTTATTTGAACTATTGGCCAAACAGAGCGGCATATTGGCACCGCCTGGAAAATGTGCCTTTGAATGACTGCCCCTTAGCACCCTGGCATTTGTACTTGACAAACAGGCTCATTATTGGATGACTTAATGAAAGCCTTCCATTCCGAATAGATTTCGGTCCAAGACAAACGACGTACACGGGGCACCAAGAAATTGGAATTCTGGAAAAGGCAGGATGACGTCCGCTCAATTGGACAAATTCCCGCATTCCGGAAAGGGTAACGGGGCCAGGATCGCTGCAATGATTGTAATGTCTTGTATTGTTTTAATCATGTCGTTCGACTCATTAGACTCATTTTTAAGATGATGGTTTTCACAGTGTTTCTGAATTGGTTGAATGCAGAAGTCATTGAGTTAAACATTGACTGCTCCCAAACTGACTGAATCGGAGGCAAGTGCACCATTTAGGACCTGGATAAGTAGATATCCACAAAAAGAAGTGCTGCACTAATTATATCAGGCTTATATCACAGAATATATATATATATTTTTTAAATGACTATTTCAGTCCGATAAAGCTGCTTTCTCTGCCAGGACTCGACTGAACGAAAACGAAAAAAAAAAACGGAGTGAGTGAGGACGGAAAAAATTCAAAACAAGCGCGCGGCCGCCGCCGTTACTACAAGACACTTGCTCGATGACCAGAAAAATCACAACCTGTCTTCAGACCGCGGGGCTCATACGTCATGTTCTGATCCCTGCATGTGTGACCCGGCGGAACAATCAGAATCAAGTTTTTAGACTTACATATGAAAACGACAGTCCCCAAAACTAAAACAAAAAGCATGGTTCCTGCGAAAAAGCATTCAAACCCGATCCGTGAACGTCGATGTCCTCATCCTTGCGCTCGGTGCCTTGTACTGTGCCACCTTAATTCTGCCCACTGTAATCTCTGTCCTTCACGGCAACACTGAGCCTCGCTGTCTGTCTGAGGAGCGCCACATCAATTTCTCTCCACCACTGGCTCCTATCCTATCACCTTAATAATGTTTACGCTCGAGAGCTTTCCCTCGATACATAGCTCGACATCGGGAGAACGTCTGTTTTCAATATTGCAGGTGACAATGAGTAATGCCAATACAGTGGGCCCATTCATTTCAAATTACCCAAACGAAGACCAGTGTCCCCCGCTTTTTCTTTTTGCATTCGCCAGGTCAATAACGAAAGCGCTAACGAAAGTGATTACTCATGCAATGACGGCCCAGTCGTTTTAACATGCCTATGCCTATAAGAAGCAGCAGCTTAATTTAAAATTAAAAAGGACAAACCCAACCTTGCTTGTGCGAGAGAGAATGGGAGTGGGCTTCGAATACCTCCCTGGCAAAAGCACTGCCAATACTGTAGGCTGCGTGAGTAATTGCGCCATTAAAATTCACTCTTCTGGACCTTTTTACTAGATGGTTTTAGTTACACGTTTGTCTTAAAACACATTCTACCGTTGGTACAAGTTGGCAGTTGAAACAATAGAAGTCGTTAAATGTATTTTTAGCCCCGACCAGTCACATACTGTAACGTAATATCTTGCCAAAAAATCCCTAGAAAACAAACACAAAAAAACGTTCTTTGGGAATAAAATTGCTCTGGAGCCCGAAGCCATTATACCACACTTCCACTTCCCTTGAATTCGATTTAAATATTTCAGTAGGCATCCTATCTTTAGAATATGTAAAGTTCCATCTTCATGAGCTGTCACACATGTATCCTACATTATGTTGATAGCCTTTTCAGACACACGCATACATGATGGAGAGCACATGTAAACATGCCTCAAATGGCACATGCTTCCAAGAAAACACATCGAAAAACGGATATAATACAGTAGTACTTGAGGCAACTCCAGCCTGATATATTAACCCGAGGCCTAAGTGTGTTGAAGACACAATTACTGCTTAAAACACAACTACCTCCAAAAATGACATGTCACGTAGCTGTGACCAAGCCAGTTGCCCTACATCCGTGCATATATACATGTACAATAATTCTACATTTAAATACCTGTACTGTCGAACCAAACACGCACATGGCAAATTAAGACATGGCAGGGTGAGAATAAAAACAATAAAATAAAAATAACCTGTTGCGTTGATTACACTGGATTGGTGATGCGTGATGATTTTGATCAGGGACTTGAGAGCTGTGCCATAATAAATGATCTTTGGTTACATTTCACATTGTCCTTCATTTTCACATTGCATTTTCTCCCTGTTGTTTTGTGGGAGCTATAACAAACAACCCCCCCCTCCCCCCACCCCCAAATATCAGTAAGGTTCTACTGTTTTGTTAATATTAAATGATGGATTACGGTTTCTTTAAGGAGAATTGAAATGGCTGTGGAATATTTTTATGTGCGCATTTTTGTTTTAAGGTCAAACCGATACCGACCGTCTGACCACTGACTCCACACACACGACTTCCACTGGATCAAATGAAGCCCGCCACGGTGAACGGTTCCGAGTAGAATCTATGATTTATTCACTCTTGTGCGGAAACGGGATGCTGCCTTATTTTTTTTTTCTGCCACGGAGTGAGACAATGAGACAAATGGCTGCATTAAAAGATAAAAGAAGGTGAACCAGAACTGAATACAAAAGGGAACACAAGGGTACATTGCTCAAGAGATATGAACTATAACTCTTTTCATGACGCAAGCACTGACCTGCAATGCCATTCTTCACCCAGTGCTCTTTCTCCTTCTGTGGCGGTGCCTGGGTTTTTCTCCCCCCCCCCTCGCTCCGCAGGCTCCCAGACTGTCATACAATACGAGATACGCATCGGAGCTGCAAAAAAAAAACAAAAGAAAAACCCTCATTGTAATTGAACGGTCACTATGTCTATCTACTCAGTGTTGCCTCTCGACACAAATGTAAGTGCGTCTGTTCTGCCGTGCTTCAGAAAGAGAAGAGGAGATTGTGTGCGGTCATGTGTCGATGCATTGGTTTTGCCCACTGAGGCCTTCTCGCACGTCATATCTGTGAGGCGATAGTGTCGGCCGGGGGAACCTCATGTCCGGCCAAAGGACGGGGACAGATGTGATCTGCCCCGTTTTGTTCTTGACTGATGAATCTCTTTTTTTTATTTTTACCCCCGCTATGGAGTACTTCTTACTTTCATTACAGAGTACTACATTAAACAAATGGCCATGTGACCCGTGCCTTTAATATGCCTGTATCGATCTAGACGGTAACGCTGTGCCTTTGTGCGGCGGCCGTCACCTTGAGTCATGCCTGGAGAACAGCCAGGCCACTTGTAGCCAATTTGCGTCACACTCGCTGCACACACTGCTCTCTTAATAGGATTGTCGCAGCGCTAGTGTAGGGGTCCATCTAAACGCAGCGCATTTCCAAACTCCTGATTATTATTCTCAGAGACGAACCGAGCAGGACTTGAAGCCGATTTCAGTACGTGAAGCCTCACACTAGCTGGAGTGAAAAGCACTTATTAGTCCCCTCATTTGCCTGCAGAAACGCAGACCATATGATGCGATGAAAAATTCACTACATTAAATCAGATTTATTTATTTTTTTCCTCAATCTGGGTCATCCACGACTAGTGCAAGTGTGTGCATCATGCATGGAGGGGGGAAAAAAAGGGGAAAAAAGGCAAAAGGGGGAATCAAAAAGGCCAAGGGTACAGTCACAACCAGAAATGATAATATTGCAATATATTATAATCTCGTTTCTCATAAATCATCTTTACACATTTGGGCCTTGTTTAAAACTACATACAAACACAAGAACCAGGGTGGACAGTGCAGTGATTTAATATACAGCTTATTTTTCTGAATGTGCCTGCTAACTTCTTCATATTTATACTACCCACCACTACTAGGGCCCTGCCCTCAGCAGCCCACCTCCTCTCAGCCACAAGAATTTTAAGAGAAACTTTTTGACTCGAGAGTCCCTCATTTGTGTGCAAAGTCACAGCATTTTTATTCCTTTTCTCTCCATCCGGATTTTGCCAGCTAAGAGTGAATAATAAACCTGCCAGTCAAAAACTCATATCTATATCCTCTAGATCATACTCTATATACTGTGTGGCAAATAGGGAGGGGGGGGGGGGAAATCACATTTGCTTCAATGTGCTTCAGTGAAAACTGCCAGAATATGCAACTGCATCAAATTCATTAATATAACATCAAAATTGCATCACATATGAAAAGTCACATTGTTGCTAATTTTGATGTCACAGTTTTGGTCTGATGCCAATTCTGAAACTCTTCTTTGTGTGGAAAATGTACTTGTATGATGATAATGATGATACAATGAAATAAGTTACACATTCTTCGCTTTTGCTGACTGCTTAGGCTGGGCCAATCACAGCCATTTCACTAAATTGTGAACGGTTTGATGTGTTGACAGAGGAGCAGCGCTCTGTTGCGTCAGCTCTTCGCTACACCAGACATTTTGTTGCTCTAATTGGCAGTGGATCTGTGACAGTTGATGACACGGCCTTGAAATTGAAAATGACCTGCGAGGTCCCAGACCCATTTGCAAATGCAAAGGTGAAGCCGGACTGCAACTAAAATCATGAGATGTATATGCCGATAATTCAAAGAGATCGGAGAGAGGCTTTGGGAAATCAGTCCAGACAGTTGACTGGCCTTGCTCCACATACCGCGAGCAAAGGTGACTCTCTCGGAAGTCTGAGCAGCTATTATAGATTGGGATTGCACAGTGAATATTGTCAGACGAACAGAAGCCGTCAGCACACATCGCAATTGTCTCCATCAGATGTCGCCAGGTGCTTGCATCATTTCTCTCAAAAACTCTCAATGTTTTACCTCTTCACAGGGGGGGAGAGCAGCCGTTTTTTTTTTTCTTTGTTGTCTCCCTGAAAAACTCCATTGCCCCCCACTAAGAGGGACGGGCTTCGTGATTAGGGTTTTGGAGTAACATCCTTGTAGCTTCGATTCTGTAACTCGCCACATCAGTGCATTATTTTTTTTAATCAAAAATGAAGGCAATTCTATGCAGTAAATGCCAAAAAAAATGAAGATTTAATACAGCGGTGTGTACCGGCTGGAATCTCGAACAAAGAAACTCACTTATTTCCAAAACATGCTATTTCCTGTGGACGCAGATTGATCGGACAAGGCTTCCGCACGGAACGACATAATGACCCAAAGCGCGGTGCCCAACTATCCAAGAACCATTCAGAAAAGCGGTAGCCAGCTAGGATTTTGGTCTGTAGAGCAGTCTTGTTGTATACCCAATCCACACGGACTACCTTTATGTAGCTATTGGCATTTCATTTGTTGCTCGGAATTGCCCGGCAGCTCCCATTCTTAATCCCCACGGAGAGTAATTCCAAAGCGAGCATCAGGTCGAAATGACCCGGGCTCTCAGTCGGCCACTTCCAGAATCTCACACCCAAACCCACCTGGAATGGTGTGACCATTACAATTTATTCCTGGGGCTGCTATCCCACCTCTTTCTAAATGCGCAGTGGACCCGGGAGAACAGCGTTATAAATACGTTGAAAGCAACACTTGACAAATGCACACAAATGAATAACCATCCTTTTTCTTTTTTTTTTTTTTTTCCCCCCACCAGGCCTGTAACCGCCTCAGGGCCATAATGCTGCTTCAAGACGCCTGGCTGAAGATTAGTCCATCCTTTTACTGCGCGTTCTGAGGGAAAATATATATTTTACATGAGCGCTGTTACAAGTCATTCAGACCCGCGCGCACACACTGTTGTATGATGTATGGAGTGCTTAATTTATTTTTATTTTTTTACCACTTCTACAGTGTCATTGACAGTGGTTCGTGTATCTGAATTTTTCTTTTGTATGTTATTTTTTGATGTACAAAACTGAAGCATATTACAGTGTATAACACAGTCCAATCCGTTTCCGTTCGTTTTTTGTTTTTTTTGTTGTGCAACAAAGCACGACGCCCTGTACGTGAGATCTCCGTATGTACTCGTCGGAATTCCCTGCTCTAATCTCTCACACCTCGACGTCGACAGCTGCGGCGGGACACCGACTCCCCGTCTGCCTGCACCAACATATACATAACACTTGATGGGTGGGAGTGAGGGAGCAAAGTGTGCGTTGCGTGGTTTTCCCTGATGCAATTAAAGCCCGCTAAACCACGAGCGGTGACCTAGTCTGTTCCGCAACCATGAAGCAGAATACGAGATTCCGCCGCGATGAGGAGAACGTATGCACCCAGTCACGGGACCAGAACTGAACATAATTACCATTGCTATTATTGATATAAGAGTTTACGTTTGATAATGCTCACATTTTGAAATCTTGGTGCCGATAGTCATTTTCAGAAATACTGTGCGATTATGGATTCTATTTCCCCGTTCACAAATCGCTTTAATTGCACATTTCGATGCAACACAGCATTTTGAACACTGCCTGTAAGATAAATAAAGGTATTTAAGTAATTGCGACAACAAATCCTTGTGCCTTCAGAGATGACTTAGCCCTCCCAAAAATGACTCCGTACCGTTGAGTTGTAAGCAGAACACCCCTAATGTTACACTAATACGCCATCATTCTACCTCTCTGTTGTTAAAAAAAAAAAAAAAAAAAAAGCTCACATTAACATAACAAATTTAGCGTTGAGAGTGCACCGATATTAAAAGTTCAGCTTTTTAGTTTGAATTGTTGTCAGTAAACCTGAACTAAACTGCTCAAAATGGGAGCAGGGATCCGGTGAGGCCCGGGTTCTGGGCTGTAGCCTGGGTGCAGAAGGTGTCGTAACTGAAGCCTTGGTGGAGAAATCTGATATTTATGAGGTTGGTTTGACATAAATCTGGCACCGGACCAACCGGTGGACTTAATCTTTAATCGCGATGTGCCTGAGTGAGCGAGCGGTGAACTTCTGATCATGAACTCCCACAGCTGAGCTGAAGAAAGACAACAAACGAGGCAAAAAAATATAGATAAAAAAATGAAATTAGACTTTATGGTTTCTTTTAATCATACAAAAAAGAATTTCCCCTCATTGTTTGCCTGGTTGCCAACATATCTGTAGACAGGAGGGGGCATTTGGAAGACTGCGCCGTATCCGTACATAAATCTAAACATCCTAATTGTCACCATAATGACCCCTTGATTCGGTTGACTCTCGGGTGTCATGCTTGAGTGCAGTAGATCATCGACAATGCGCGCATGGGGGAATCGAAGCGACAGGCAATTTAGTTGTCCGGCGGACAGAAATGTATTGGCTGGATGCGCTTTTGGAAGAGGTGCGTTGAGATAACGCCCTCACGCTGCCCACTGGGGGATCCGACAGAGCGTTGTTAAATAAGAGGAGCAGACTACCCATCTGATAAAGGTTCCTCAAAAGGCAAAACGGCTTGAGAAGACCGAAGCCAAGACATGATATGCAAAAGGCTCCGAGATTTCCATTTTCTTTCATCAAGCGGCTGATGGATTTATGTCACTAACGCCTCTGATCACGGGAGAGACGGGGACCAGAGGCCCGCGCATTATTCATCCGACACTTCTGCATGCATAATCTTAAGTCTGCATGCGATAGAGGGATTGTCTCTGAGGTCTGGATCCGCGGCATAGAAATGAGGAAAAAAAAAAAAAAACCTTCGCTGGAGCTCCTGACTTCCAAATGTTGAATTTCCTTTGCGTGAGGGGTTTAATTTTGTCGAGATGCATTAAAAATAATCAATCTAATTACAAGCCCCTCCGTTTGCAACAGAGAGGAACAAAAAAAAAAAAAAGAAATACATCAATGGGATTTTGAAAACATATTCACAGAAGGCTGAGGCAGAGAGCGTATCTACAAATATTGGATTTGGCTGTGAAGGGAGCAAATGGGTCAGGCCAACATTAGACACAGGGAAAACAATGACGAAGCAAGAGGAGCGGAAAAACAACATCTGATGAATAAGAGACGTAATAAGGCAGATATCAATGGAGTGGATCGAGAAAAGTGCGTGAACTGTAGCTCCGCCTCCCTCTCGTTCTCTCCCGCACACAAACAAACCCAGTTCATCAACAAACTATGAAAGGGGCTTTGAATAAATCCTTTACACACTGTAGTATCACAGCAGTCACTTATGTAAAATTGAAGAGGGAACTGTTTACTCCTGCCACAGTGCCGTGGTGGTGTGTTGATATCACTGTGCTCCGCTGACGCACAACTCTAATCTCATTAAGGATCTGATGTATTAAAAGAAGAAACAAACCAGAATAGTGTGGCGCAGTAGCTGGCGAAACGCGTCAAGCATGCTGCCAAGCATTGGACTGAGGAGAAAAGCCGTGTTTATGTTTTTTTTGTTTTTGTTTGTTTTTTTTTAATTAAAAGGAATATCTGTGGCCTTGTTTTCGTTCAGAGGAAACATTTTTGCCCAGGAGGGGAGAAATCTGTGTAGAAACAAGCTTCAGATTTCAATATTGGTTACTGATGTTAGAATCATTCATTCCCTTTACGTCTGGACCTATAAAGGAACCCGGTTTCTTCATTTTTGCAGTTATTTCACGTCGAAGAAGCATTTGGACAGCCACGAGCTATCGCCATAGAGAAGTACCCAATTATTGCTCATTACGCGGGAATAAGAGCACGTTTGGCTAATGTTAATGACGAGAGTGATGATTAAAAAACAATGGTACGGACAGTGAACTAAGTAATTCCAGCTAACATAAGAGAAAATGAAAAGGGAACATTATTAATTCATTCATTCATTCATTCATTCATTCATTCATCCATTCATTCATTCATTTTTAATAAATAATGTAAAACAAACCAGAGTAGTGTATAAGATTTAAAATGCAATCAGACCACATTCAGAGGCGAGTCCCGTGCTCAGCTGATTTTTTGTGGACATTTTTTTTTATAGCTATTAGATTTAGATTTAGAATTGCGCATCGTCCCACGCAAACATGCCCATGCAAACACACACAAGTCGGGGGGAATTTGACCTCTGCATTTGACCCACCTGTGGCGCATGCGAGGCCACAGAGCAGTGGACAGCTGAGAGCGTCCGGGGAGCAGATGGGGTTAGTGCCTTGCTCAAGGGCATTAGAGGTGGCGTCTCTTTACGTTAGTGGCGGGGGTTCGTGCATCCCTCCAGAGAGGGAGACCGCCTCGACAGGGCCTCGAACCGGCAACCCTCTGGTCCGAAGCCTGTCTCCAGGCCACCTCTCCCCAATATAAAATGTTCAACGAGCCTAAAGAGATATCAAATATGTTCAGTTCACTTGGAACAGCCGATCGGCATTGGTTTCGATTTCAACACATGCAGATGGAGCAACCTGCCTGCCACCAGTTAAAAGATGATGCTTTCATTTATTTCAATGGAAATAATGTCAAGTTAGGAATGGCTCCGAGGAATGCCGCACTCTGAAGGAAACCTTTACCTGGACCTTCATTCCAGTGTCTCATATCCCCTTTATCGCCTGACTCGAGCGAACGCTGCCCGTGGCTCTCTAAGCGACAGCAGAAGCAAACTAAATTTGACAGAAGCGGGGGTCCTGACGTCCACCTGTCTCCACACCGAGGCACGAGTATGTCGACTCCATTTCCCCGGAGTTCACCACCTCGACACATACGGCAGATTGCTTTGTTTGAAGTGCAGCGTGGAGATGTATAGGGGGACAATTTTGATCATGGGGGGCTTGCGGCGGGAATCAAGGCGAGCAAACACGGCGGTATGGCGGGCAGCACGCTCAGGAAAAAGAAAAAGAAGAGATTCTGGGTTTCGGACGGAGGCCCGTGTCGAATTCAGCAGCTGGGTGTTCTGCACGCTATCGTAAAAACAGGGGCAGATATGGGGGAAAAGCCAAGAGTTTCCATCGTGGGCCAGCAAAACTGTCAGGCGCTCGTTCAATTTTCCAAGCGGTGCCGGTACGCAATGTGCATGCCTCAACAGTATACGGCACAGGAAGTGACACGCATAAGTAGGAGAGCAGCAATTAGGGGCACGCAGCGCCGAGTGCTGGGCCAATACGGGCAGATAAAGAGTCCCGCTACTCCACGCGGCTCTCGGGCGGTAATTGTGTGTAATTGAGATTTTCGTGCGGCTTCTGAGCCGCTCTCGGCGCCGCGTTCCCTTCAAACGGGTCCTGCGGGGCTCACCTTCACTTTCCCCCCGCTCAGCACTTTCACGCCACACCTACCGCTGGCCGGCTCTGACTCATTACTGCGAGGCCACGTGTGGCGGGCTCTTTCACGCCTACCTACCCGCTCCCACTGACTCCCCGAACTCCTTCACTTGAGTTTAATTAAATCGCCGAATTTGAATTTAAAAAGACTGTCAAGACTGAGCATGATGAATGTGCGGGCGCGTACTGAGCCCACTGTGACACGATTTCTTTTTTGCAGTCGCACTGATGGAAGGGCACGAGGACGGGTCCTCCTGTACGATAGGACGAGAACATGAACATGAGCCAACCAAAGGCGCGACCTTGATTGTGAATGCTAAGAGGTTCCAACCCACAAAGCTCGTCGTGGCACGACGAAAACCACAACAAACCCACACGGACTCATCAACTGGGAACTAGGAACGTCTGCCTCAAATTCCAAGAAAACCTGCGATGACACCCTGCTGCAACGTCATCTCGGTTGAACGAACCCGTTAACATGCACCACCGCGCCACGTCTGATAAAACACATTTTTGTAAACTTCGTATGTTTGCCAAATTTTTGCCCTTTCTGACCAATTGATTTGGTAACACCGTCACTCTGTGACAGCAGGCTGGACTTCTATGCTGCACCTGTCGAAGGTTCATCATTTAATAGCACGTCGCTGTTGTCCTTGTAGCATTTCTCTTTTTATGATATTTCATTATTATCTATGTGAGTCTTTAGAACGTACATTTGAATAATTTTGTATTGTTGACAACATTAGCCGTCCTTTTTCTTTTGAGATTCGGCTCCTATTCCCACTTCTATTGCTTTTGCCCTCGCACTGTTACATTTGAGCTGCTGTGTCTTTATCTTCCGTAATACGGTCACATTACAGCCTTTCACGTGATTATATTCCCTTTTTTCCCCGTGGTCTAAATATTCACAGTGGAGAAAGCAAAGCGGAGAGCTGTGATGTGTGAAGAGCTGCATCCCGGTGGCGTGAACATTGAGTTGGTTCCACCATGCTGCCACCCTGTGCGCCTCCAGGTGGATGCCTTGGGTTTTTTTTTTTTTTTTTGTTGTTCCCTCTACAGTTCAGAGATTCTTTCATGCCATCTGCGCCTGGCTCCGGGACATGGCATTCGAGCAAGCCGCCGAGCAGGCACGGCTCCCGCCGGCACGGCTCCCACACCCTCACTCCAAAGAGGCTGCGAGCCTTTTCGCTTTGAGCGAACCAACCCCCGGGTCGCACGGCCGCTTCGGCAAACTGACACGTCTCTGATAGCACCAAATATGGCGACATCGTCCTCTACCGAGTCATGGATGAGGCTTTTCCCCCCTCTCGCTGTGTGCGCGTGACTCCACCGCAGCTAAATAGGAGAATGAACTACTCAAACTAGGTGCCGACGAGATTTAACATGATCACGAGGTGGATTGCAGGTGTGCTTCACGCTGTCAGCTTGTCCTCCTGGGGTGGGGAACCTTCCCCCCCCCCCCCCTTTTCCCCGTCCCCCCCGGGCGCGGGCCCCCCCCCCCCCCCCCCCCCCCCCATCAGGGGACGTTGAACATTTTCATAACATCCTCTGAGGACCGTACAACAGGAATTGAATAATTGAACACACATCTCCATGAAACTCTCAGATGCAATGGCGGCGGCCGTATCGCTTCGCTGAGGTTACGATGATGACGCCATTCACAGCTGGGCTCAAACGAACTCTCACTTTTGGAAATGCCACGCATGGCTTGGAAAAACAGTGAGTCCTCCCTTCGATCCAGCTCAGGAGCAAATTTCAAGCAAAAAATAAATAAATAATACAAGTTTGATGGAATTTTCTTTTTGAGCCAAAGCTAAAAAAAAAAAGGAAAATTCTTGCAGTTTCCATGCGTATATAGTATTTTCAATATTTTGTGCTGTGTCAGTTGCATGGTTTTGGGAAGCGGCATGTTTCTGGCTGAGGTTATGCTTGTCATTTTATTTTATTTTTTCAAACTCGCCTGTTCCCAACACTATTTCCACGTGTCCCACACAAGAGTGAGCGCCATCTTCTCGATTTGTCATTGATGAATATATAAAAAATAAAGAACATCAGAAGGGACTGTTCGGGACCGACAATAATAGGATAGAGCGTGTGGTTTCCATTAAATCAGTTTCTGCTCCTATGGCTCAGCTTGATTCCCACTAATCTGGAAGAAATCAAAGATTAGCATTTTTGAGGGGTTTGCTTTTGCCTCGAAGACTGCTGACTCGGATGTTCCACGGCTCTCCGCTGCACTCCGGAGACAAATCTGTCTGGCACATTACATATTTCACACTGTAACCCGCATTTTCCACAGAATGTAGGTTGCTGCTGACATGTGCCAAAGTGGAATTGATGGGCACACCAACAATTTGATAACAGGGGCGTGAGCAATAAGGCAATTTTGCATTGAACATTTCAATGTAATGAGAATCCTTCCTTACGGAGGGACATCTCAGCACTACTTCATCAGGTGAAGCAAATGGCCCCAGTCCTGGCAAAACATGATTAATCACTCTTAACATGGAAACAAGATTAAAAGTAAAATGAAGGCAGTGCCGCCTTGATGCATTTGACTCTGTGCAGTTTTACCGCTGCGATCAAGCCATTCTAGATTGTGTTTTTTTTATTTATTTTTTTTAAATCGCGCAGATTTTCCAACAGTGGGCAATTAAGTAGGAATCTCCCACCTTGTTCAACGGAGCCCTGAATGTTTCAGAGTCGGCTGCTGAGTCAGGTGGGATGGCACGATGCAGCTAACTGAGATCTAGGGGCACGTCTCGGTGCCGCTGCCTTCAGTGTGTGTGCCAGCTGCCTGCCAGAGACCCGGCCTCATTAGCTGCATTACGGAGATCAAATGGAGCTGCCGAGGAGCAGAAGAAAGAGAATCCACTGTCCCTCTCCAGGAGGACGGGATGAAAGGCACACACCGAGCGAGGTGGGGGCTGCAAAAGGCACTGTGTAACTGGCCCTGAGTTGGAAGGGAGGGATCTCTCTGATTCCCTGTCCGTTATAAATGAAATATGTATCGCACTTTGAAGGACCTGCACAGGTCTGTTGACATTCTAGTCCGCTTACTGATATACTCTGGTCAAGGAATCAAGCCCTTTGTGGTGGTGATCAATACAACATGAAGGCATGCTTTTATTTTAATGCACATAAATAAGGAGAGAGGGTTTAATTGAAACAGAAAAAGAAGGGATTTCGCGCATTTCGTTGGAAATCCTTATTTGATGGCGCGTTGTCTTTTTTTTATTTTTTATTATTAAATCCAACTGTTAATGTTCTTAGAAGATGTCATATAAATAAATCCCTGAATTCTGTCAGGGTATGGCTTAGTAATTCCGCTCAAAGAATGAAATTCAATATCAGCTTCTGTACCAACCCACTGGGTAGCCTAACAAGACGCAAATAAACGATGACGCGGAATGTCTATGCAGTCGATGGAAGTGTTACATTTCAAAGACTCTCTTTTCATGATCTAAGTGCAAGTTCTACGGCGCACGGTGCAAGTGCACATTTGGGGCAGGGCGTCCACGCAGACTCGGGCTAGCCTGACACAAAGATTGCTGTGCCGGGCACATGGTTCAAAGGGCTGTTCTCCGGCTGTAACATGCATTTTGGGACGTAATCTGTGGGCCAATCCCGGTAAAAGCCAGGTGCACTTGCACTTTGGCAGAGTGCTATTGTGAGGATACATTTTCCAGGTAGTTAGGAAGAACCCTCCTCGGAAGAGGATATGGTTTTACTTTGGACATAGTCGCACGTAAAGATGGTCTGCTCGTGTGCAATGTGCACCTGCCTCACCCGTGCACAGTATGATTAAGCATTCCTGAAATAAAAGAACCAACTTTTTTTGTGTGTCAAAAACATAATGGCTAAATTCCTGCAATGCACCCGACCACACCTCATTTTTTAGGCAACATGGCCATGGGCATTCAAATGGTAGAATTTTTAAACAAGGGTGCCGGATAGGCAGAAATGACAACTGTGTCAGTTAGAAAAAACACTTGTGTTGTGCTTGAATGCTGCCGTAGAGAACCCATTGCAGCTCCACTTTTTATAACCTACTAAGACTGACCTACGAATATTGCAATGTTAAAAGCAGAAAACTGTCTCCCCTGATTTATGTAGAACAATATCCTTATCAAAGGTCAGAACAGCGGAGAAATTGTGTCTATCTCTAAAATCTTTTCATCATTTGTTATCTAGTCTGTATGTATAAAATAATGTATATCCAACAATGTTTTGGCCTTGAGTCACTTTTTTGTTGTTGTTTAGTCTGCAGCCCATTTATCGCCAGCCCAATAACGCCCTGCATTATTCAAGACCGATTTATCCAGCCTTGGACCTGTCATTTAAATCATGCTAGTCAAGGCCAAAAAGAGAGCCTGCATAGTGTTATCAGCGGAGATTGGAGCTAGGTAACGCTCATACTGATTAAAGGTCAACAGGGGTGAAAATCACAAATCAATAAAGTTGGCACTTTTGGATATACCGGCATTGCTTCATTTGTGTATGTTCTGGGAAAAAAACATATTTGATGTGAACATGCATTAGTTTTTTTTTTTCTATCATATGTCACGATCATATGTATGGATCTGTGAACAAAAATAATATACCACACATATATAAAATGTACAGTGTATATACTGTATATATATATATATATATATATATATATATATATACTGTATATATGCCTCACAGGTAAATATGCATGTCATTCATGTGGTACTGAGGTAGCGAGGCTTACTTGAGCCACAGTGGGAAGGGAGCCATGGCTATGGAGACATATTTCTCGAGAGTAAGAAATGAGAAACGAGATGTTGGGACAGACTGTCCGGGGATGCGGTGAGGACGGCATCATCCCTCGTGGTGGTGACAGGTTTGGGTTAGAGCCTCTCACTTGTGCAGACAAGTCCCTGATTAACTCATCACTTGCATTCAGAAATTGAATTGATGAGATAATTGGGTGGTGATGGGGGCCTCTGAATGATAACTCCTTAACGGGGTTTTTTTAAACACGGGAGGTGAAATTGCTTTTATAATAGCCGTTATACAGGCTCTGATGCATAGGAAAACCATAAAATCAATTGATGGATCGTCTTGAGGAAAATGTGCAAGCACATCAGAATTAAAAGTGTCAAAGTGGTCTCAAGTCATTTAGCAGATCTCAGAGCTCCACCGGGGCCTTTCGGAGGAATGGAAACAAAATTGTAAAGCATACTGGTAATAAAATGATGTTTAGCCACGAGGGCTCTATGGAAGTTAATGTCACTCTCGTCACCTGGTGGAATGTGAAGGTAAAACTGCGCTCATTGATTGGACGACGCTTGGTTACGTTGCCAGCCAATAGACTAATTCCATGCGCTCCAGGTGATAGATTATTGTTTGAGCAGAGATTATTTATGACATCAGGCGCAAAGACAACGTTCCGTTTGGGTTTGTGTCCAAATAATGACCAGTTTGCGGACGTGTGCTAGCCCGTACTCGCGTCGGGCGGCATTGTAACCAAGAATTATGGAGAAAGCCACGACCGCATGGTGTGCCACGTGAACTCATTAATCACCAGGGCATGGTTACACAATCTCGGCGGAGAGCGGAGCACTTGCACTTACGTGCTCATCGGTGCATGCGACAACCATACACCACCACATAAAGTATGTGCTTTAAATGTTGCATGGACTCATACGCAGCACAGTAATACCAGGCAGGGTAATGTCACGACAATTTGCTAGAGTTGTGGCTTCAGTTTTTTTTTTTTTTGCAAGTATCTGCACTTTACTTGAGTGTTTGAATGTTCCCTTTAAATCCACTGTATTTCCTAAAAAAAAAAGATGCGTTCCTTCATGTGTACATCTCCGCTAAGCGTCTTTCGTTCGGTTAGGTTCGGATCGTCAACTGAAACCCCAACGCGGGCTTCTGCGCATCGAGTGGGATCCTCCGTAATGCACTCTTAATCCTTGGCGGTCCTCGAAAACAGCCATTTTAATGGTTCCCCGTTTCATGCATTTGTCAAGTTTCATTACGAGGAATCCAGACTTGCAAGGAAGGAATGTGAATATGTTAAGCACAGTTTTCAGGTGAGGAGTGAAGACGCTATGCTGAACACTTTAATTGCTTTGGAAGGGTGGGGGTGTGTGTGGGGGAGGGGGGGGGGTTTCAGACAAGTACACTCGGCAAGGATTTACCGCCCCCGGGGGAAAGGGACAGACTCCATTGCAATCTCCTGTCTAATTTTACCCAGGAAAGGTGTTGACAGAGTTTCGCATCGAAAAGTGCCATAGAAATGATCAGTGGTCCGAGACGTGACCAAGAGACGCGACTTTAGAGATCACTTTAAGCTCTGTAGAAAGGGCACGACCGGGAAATGGAGGTGTCCTTCGGGGGAAAAAAACGCTGTGAAACAAATACATTTAAATACCTCGCCACCCGCTAAGGATATTAACTCGATGATGTGCTCTCAGCGCGCTCGTTTCCTGATGCGTTAAAAAGCACCGTAAATCCGCAAAGAATTTCCCCTCCCAACCGGGGCGTGGATCAGATCTGCCAACTCAGCGTTCTGACTTTATCAAAAGCATTTAAAATCCCGAAATGAACGACGCTGCAGCACGGGCGACGCATGCTTGTCATCTCCACTCATTCCTCTTCATGTGTGTGGGGAAAAGATGTGATCTTTCGTCATCCGACAACCATTTCATCCCTTGATCCATCACGTCGGTGGCCTATTGGTGCGGAGTGCCGATAAGAGAACTAGGTCACCGTGTTGAGACAAAAGTACGGCTCGCTCCGAATGGTAAAACGCTGCAGGTGATTCAAACATCCTCCGCGGACAAAGAGTACGACTACGGTGAGGTTTAAACCGTCAGAATGCAGTTTATTCAAATAGTCATGAGATGCCTTTCACACGTCTCTGCATAGTTATGCCAATAAGGACATTAGGGGGAAATGCAAATGCGCCACCATGCTTCCGTGCCCGGGGCAATGCAGCCGAGTCTGTTCCAACAGAGCGACCAAAGCAGAGCTGCTCACTCTCCCTCAAGTACAACTGCAGCCCATGGCAATCACAGGAAGGCAGCAGCGGACCAAATATTAAACTAAAATATGGTCCCAATAACAAGCAGCCCTCATAGAACGAGATAAGCACCCTCTCATATCCGGTTAAGCCTGCTTTTTATTTCCAATGGTAATAACGAAAAGATCAAATATTCACTTTGAGAAACATGAATCAAGTTTTCAAGGGGAAACGACCATATTTTAAATATGTTTTTTTTTCTTTTTCCCCCAACCGTAATACAGACCTACATACGTTATCCTTCATATTCTCACGCCACCCGCACGGCTTGGTAAAACCCAGCAAAAAAAAAAAGACTTTTGATATAATGCCTCCCCCGAGGCAGGCCACAGACAACTTATGCATTCGGCATGCATTGACACGCGGTGAGGAGCTCAGTGAAACCCACTGTGTGTGGGGCCTTAAAGCTATCCCGAGAGCAGCGGAGAGGTGACACGTCCCTATCACTGCGCGGAGCCAAATTCCTCACCAGCCATTCCTACGTATTTGCATAACCTGCTTATTTGCCACGGGAAACGTATATCAAAGGTTTCTAAGAACAGTTTGCGCCCTCTCTCTGTAACTAGGAGAGAGAGAGTGAAAGAAGGAAGACAAACCAGAGAAGAAAAGGGACAGCAGGGAGAGAGTGCAGGCCTACTTTTTTTTTTATAGCATAAGGATATGGGGTGGGGGGGGGGAGAAAAAACTCCCCACACAATTTCATATCAAATGAATGGTAACGTAATCGCCAAGCGAACGCGAAATGCGGAGCGAATGAGACACAATGCATGCACTGCGGATTGACACGGGCCATTTAGAACTACACTTTATGTATATATACATACGGTTTCCTCTGTCTTTTCCTCTGAACAAAACAGCCCTGCGATCCAGGCTCATCACAGTTTGATCCATTGGATGGAATTCCATTGATGTTGAATTCTATGAAGTCTGTCCGACAGCATCTGGAAACCACCGTAAGATGCATCCCAGGGGCCCCTTGCAGCAGACAGGGTTGAGGCTTAGCGCCCTAAACCTGTCGGATCAGTAGCATCCCGCTCTTAACATTTTTATCCAGGAAACCTCTAGGACGCCACAGGCCCTTCGATTTCTAAACGCAAACATCTTCACATCAGTGGTGTTTCACGGGCGAGCCATTTCTCAACGCGTTTGCGGCTCTCGCCTATCGCCATCCTGGCCCAGGGGGGGGGGGGAAACTAAAAACAACTCCTTCAATTATGGACGTATAGCGAGCTTTTAAATTATGGATATATATTTGGGTATTATGCATTCCAGAATAGTAAATGACTCCATTTAAACAAATGAGAGCCTCCGGAATCATCCCAGGCTAATTTACTTTGTAGATCAAACTCTGGCTTTGATTTTTTCTTTTCTTTTTTTTTTTCCCACGTTTCAAACAGGAAAAAGTGGAAAAGGGGGTCTTCGGCAACATAACGTCACATGGTAAAGCCGAGCTGAGCGCAATCGTTCGCTGGGATTGGCACAGACACTCGGTGAGCATTTGTTTAGACGCACTGTATGTATTTTGGTGGATGCATGAAAGCAAGATTTACAACCTGTCAGCACATGAATTCGGTTGGATGAACTCAGCATTTTCCCTGAAAAAGTGTTTTATTTGAATACAGCTGCGACATAAAAAGGCTTTAGTATGCAGCACTTGGAATGTGATAATACAAGTGAGCTGTGCTATGCTCCGTCTAGGCGCCCTCTCTATGGAGAGCCTATCATAATGAATTGCTGTGGGAGTGCAAGCTCCATGCATGAACAAAAGCCTCCGTTTTAAGTATCAGGCGCCGTTTGAAGCTTTTGCAATCCAGCGAGAAAGTCCAAGCTCTCCATTCAGACCTCCATCGCTTCATCTTTAATCTACTGTCCTCTGTCAGTGGAAATTTGGCATTTTCCACGTCCATCGAGACCTCCGCTGAGCACTCGCTATTCACACAATCAATCTACACAAAAGTACACAGTCCGCCAATAAAATGACGAGGTGTTTCGGAGCGAAAGCATTAAAAGAATAAATAGAAGAAAAAAAAAAAAGCTGACTTTTTGCTTTTTTAATTTGCTTTTTACCTTTCTTAGGATTACTGCAAGAAGCAGATGCTCAGCCGTTGGGAGAGCGATAATGCAGCGCGCGCGCGTCACGGCTCACGCGAATGAGCGCCAATGCGCTTACAAAAATGGCCCTCTGAGACACGCGCACACGTGATTGGACATTGGTTTTTTTCAGAACCACTGCCCCCTTTCTATAAGTACATTTTCATATGCAAATCATTTTTTCAAGACATCCTCCTGCCACGGTTTGCCAACACGAAGGAGGCAACGCAAGCAAACCTCTGCGCTGCCAATTCGGCTGCTGGTCCCTGGCCAATAGACAAACAAACAAACAAACACACATAACAGTACGAACTGAAAGGTCAGAAACCAAACAAATAAATAAAAACAAACATTTTCCACTGCTTGCTTAGACCCAGTGTGCTAAAAATTATTTCCCGCGCCACCCTGCGTCAAACGCACCCATAGCATTGGAACAACACTTTAAAAACAAATATTGACACCGTTTTTTCCGTCTGCAGCCTCAAACTTGGTACTTACAAGCTCCAAATGAAGCAAAGAAGGATTAAACATTCAGCGTCTTTTGTATTCTACCTCCACCTACATAAGTAACCAGGCTACAAGACAGAACTGTTAACGAAGGAAAGGTTGAATAATCCCATGCAAGATTTTTGGGTTATTGCACCACGTTTTGATCTTCGTACATGCTCATTTTCCCATTGCTCTTTTTTCATGTGGTTGAGAACATGCCGAGCCTCAGACTTCTGTAAAAACCTGGCGAGTAACAAAGATCTCGCAAATCAAGAGCCATGGATTTACGGCGTTCAACTGCGCCATTCAGTGATATGCAAATAGGTTTTGAGTGAGCACATGAGAATTAAACAAATGTATGCATGGTAAAATGTATGCATGGTGCTGCAAGAGACAGAACATGATTAATGACATTCAGAGGTGGAAAACGCTAGGTTTTATGATTTTTTTGTTGTTGTTCTTTTTGTGGTATTATTTCGAAAAATGTATATGTCTCTTTACTTTATTTAGAGAAAATCTTGTTATATAATAATAATATATAATCTTGATATGTATACAAAGTAGTTCCCATTATAAAGGATTAATTAGGAAAATTATTAATTAGGACAATATTACCCGAATGATGAAATGGTATATCAATTTAAAACGTATAAAAAAACGAACTGAAAATAATGTTATAATTTTCAGTTGTTCATAGATGCATATATAAAGAAATTAAGTAAAACAAGTGTGTGTGTGTGTGTGTGTGTGTGTGTGTGTAGGTGTGTGTGTGTGTGTAGGTGTGTGAGTGTGTAGGTGTGTAGGTGTGTGTGTAGGTGTGTGTGTGTGTTGGGGGGTGTAAATGTGCTGTTTCTAACAGATTTATTTATTTTATTTTTGGCACTCCTATGAATTGGCAATTGTTACAGACCTTTAGTCTCACTTAAACTGCACCATCAGGATAAATATATATATTTAAATCCATCATCATAAATCCTACTCTTCAATGGAGATGAGGGGCCATATCTCACATCGTGTTCCCCCGTGTACAGTCTGGACTGGCAGGAGTTTGAAATCCATTCCGCATACATTTAATCCATGGGCTGTGAGTGAGGTGTGAAGCTACTTCCGCACCTGACTGTATTTACCGTGGCGCGGCTACTGGCGCCGGTGTTGGCTTAGTCTCAGCGGCTTCACTTCAACGGCACCTAAAGCACTTGTGCATTTGTCGGAAGCACATGTTCAATCTTCATGATGATGTTCGAGAGCACTGTCTCACCGAAGCCTCAATGACTCTCCTCTAAACCTCCTCTAAATCCCGCGTGGTTAAGATGTAAAATTGTAAAATCATAAAATATATTCCCACCGCAGTCATCGGCATTCAATATATATTTGCATTGTGATTTGCATTTCTACATTGGCCGCCATTAACCCACAGGTAAAAGCAGAGCTTTTCAAGCTATTCTCCCGGGCTTAATCCTCTGATCCCCGGGAGAGGGAGTTGGTTGGATGTCAGTTGAACGAGCAGAGATGTGGCAGGGGAGAGAGGAAGAGACGGAGCGGGAGAGGAGCCGTTCTGTCAATCACGTCGGTCGGAGGAAACCGCCAGCTTCAGCTTCGTAATGAATGAGCCGATGTCCCCCTTTAAGAGGACAAGCGTGAGCCACACCGGCTGCTTGTTTAGCTGAATGAAGACAGGTGGCACCGCCACAAGGTTGAAGGAGAGAAGGCGAGGGGAACGGGAGAATCAATTCTGCCCTTCAACTACGCCGCCGGAGCGCCGCCGCCGCCGCCGCAGATCCTCGATAGGCGGTAAAACAGATCCAAAGGTGTGCGGGGAAAAAAAAAACACCTTACTACGGCGAGCGGCTAATTGCAAACAAAGAGAGAGAGAGAGAGAGAGAGAAAAAAAAAACCCAATCGAAGGAAACGGCCCCCTCGTGACTCGCCGTGGATCTCTGGACGAACCCGAGAGCGGCTCTGTTGGGAGAACAAAGTGCCGACACCGTCGGTCACAAAACTCAAACTTTACGAGACAAAAACGAGCATTCGCGCTCCATTTCCAAGCACATGGATGCGTTTGCAGGCATCCCTAGTGGGTCTCACATTCAAACCCTTGTGCTGTCATTACTGGCACAAGTCCTCTGGGTTTACCCCTGTGATTCGCATGCTGCACCGTAGCATCGGGAATGAATGTGCAATGTCGATATCGCAATATCTACGCCTCTTGCAATATTCTGCTGGTTCTATTGGTTCAGTCGCTGAAACGCCTGACTTTTGGATATTTGCCGAAAAATGTGCCGCGGGCGATCGTGATGCGCGATCCGATGCAGGTCTATTTTGGGGTCAAACCTGATCTTTTAAATAGAACAACATTAATATTTCATGTGAACTGAGGTCATTTTAAGGAGAATGAAGTCGAGGGTTGATTTCCCGTGCCCGAGGCAGTAACGTCGCACAGAGTGGTACCTACACGATATTATTCAATAAGTGATACGCAGCGGGTGAACCGAAGGAATGGTCTCCCTGCCTTACACTTTGCAATCTGTCAAATGTTTCATAGAGGAGTAAAGATATAAAGGAGAGGTCAATATGTGACAAATAAAATGAGTTATTCCATTGATTTTTCCCATGTAAAGTGATGTTCAGTTGAATGAAAATAGTGGAAAGAAATGAGATATATATATATATATATATATATATATATATATATATATATGTATACTATTTCTAGTTTGTTCAAATTAAGTATTTGGATTTCTGTCATATGTTTTACTTTCCACGCAGATTTGACGCGCTCCTCTGGATTTCAATCCAAAATTGAGCGCACCGATCCAGAACACGGTTCACGCGCGGTGACTACAACTAGGCAACAGTAATGTCCAGCTCTCATGATCCTCCGTGGCATCTCATAATCACTGTGGATTTTAGCACATGCGACGCGGCCCGCGGTGATCAATCACCGCCCCAACCTTCGGATGCGCTCAAATGACAGATGCGCAGCGAGCCTGCGCTCGCTCAGAGATAATGAGCAGAGGCCATGGCCTATTGGCACAGGCAGACCTCCCTCTCGCTCACCTTTCCCCTTTGGCTGGGAAAGTCACTTCCTGTGGGTTCATATTAGTCGCTTGCTGACTGTACTGCTGTGTGTGTGTTGCGGCAAATTTCACGGCCGCAAAATTTTTTTATTCCTATTTTAACCCTGCGAGTAAACATTGTACCAGACTGTACCAGCGCGCGAGGTTGGTGCACTACGGATTCCAAACACACCGGACTGTATAATCAGGGAAGACATTTCATAATAAACGCCATTTGTCACGGGGCCGAGGAAAAAATAAAGGTGGGGCGGAATAATGAACAAACGGCGCCTGAATAGGGTATGGCAGTTTGGGCCGTAAGCTCGAGACGCATCGCATTTTCAATCTCCGCCAGTGGGAGGACAAATCGCCCGAGAGGAGGGATTAGGGCTGTGAATCGCTGATGGAATAAAAGCCCCCTTGTTGTTGCTTTGTAATTGTCTCTGCCACATTTACATGTTCAAAAATGGAAATCTTTTGGCGGGTGCTGGCATGAAAATCGCTCTCTTATGAGTCAGCGGCGACGTTAAATATTCATGACTTCGCGGTGGAAAGCAGCGTTTAGGGGCCCGGATGCCGGCGAGAGGTAAGCGAAGGCGCGGATTAGCAGAGGTGACAGGGTTGATGAATACAAACATTTAGGAGATTATGTTTTTTGATTGGAATAATGCTTTGCAGGCAGATTTATTCGCGGCATTGGGAGAATGATTAGATTTCCACCCGCCCCCCCCGCACCCCCTTCATCCATATGAAATTTCGACATGGCTTGTATACACCGGCTCCCCAGAGGTGGAGTGGCATTCAGTTTTCCCACCGTGGAGGGGGAATTGATCCACAAGGTGACACCCAGTATACGAACTGTCAATAGAAGGTCAGGAGCGCGCCCACTGCCAGGCATACAGAGCGTGCACACTAAGCCTCCTGTGCAGCCATGCAGCGTCGATCAATGTTATGCGAGAAGGTTGTAAACATCGCACCGAATCGCCCCGCAGTTTCGCATTGGCTTTCGCCTTCGATGCCGAGCGGCATGAGTTTGGGATGAAACAGGGAAACAGTGTCCCCGGAGCGAATTTCGAACCTTTTGACAACCGTGCAAAAGAAACGCTCACCACCAGTGCGGTAGTTTGATGACTTTCGGCCAAATAAAAAATTATAAAGGAAGGAAAAGGAATTCGGGGTGATACAGCGATTTCACCCACAAGACGCCTAATAGATGCGATCACTTTCATGTGACAGAGAAAACATCTTCAAGCAACGTTGCATTCCCATTTGATGTTTCCTTGTCAGTGTCAGTGCGATAACAAAAGAAGCACACAGAGCCGAGTGCAGACACGTAGGCCGCGCGCGCACACACACACACACACACACTTACAGTGGGGGGGAAAAACTTCAGAGGTGAATTTCTGTTCTTAATATTTGACTTTGATCTGCTTTATTTGATGTGAACTACTGAAAGAATGAGTTCCACCCTATCCCTATCCGCGCTTTGATATCAAATAAGCAGTATTCCATAATACAGCAGATTGAAAGCTGGCTAAAGTATCCCCAGGTCTAAATCAGAGAAAAATATCCAGTTCTGGTGGAGCTGACGTCAACGAATCAATCTTGCCGAGTGACAATTATTTAAGGAAAATAACGTCAGCTGATTTGTTCTGGTGTTTCTCTCTTTCAAATATACATACACATTTTGGCCTAGAATACAACTGGTAGATAGCGGTGAAAAAAGACAAGACGACAAAGTCGCGCCGTTCAATGCTGTCCTTCAGCTTGGAGCCAAATGCAAAAAAACATTGCAACGCTAATTAGTTATCCTCAAAAAAAACGAATCAAGGAACACGGCAGAGATTAAATCATTTTAAGATTTTGGAAATAGGATAATGTACCAACAGCAAGAACACTTCCAACGAAGACACCTTTATCAGGCTTCAACTTGATTGAATAACAAACAGGCTAAAAAAAAACTTTTTGCTAGAATATTGACGTGTTAAGTGACGCCAAATGCGGCTCTGTTGCTAGGCAACCACAGGACAAGCCAATGACCCGATAGGCAATTACAGGTACACACCAGCGGCTGCACGCGATATTTATACCAATTTGCTCACCATTTCAGCGGGACTTGTGGGAATATGACTAAAATACATTTGGTGTTAAGATGATAATGTTCAGAATAATTGGGTCCTAAAAAAGATTCAGTGGTTTACGCACAGCCAAGTCCATCGCCGAGTCGCCATATTATGACAGGACTGGGCACAAATAAACTCATGAATAAATGCAAACAGGTACCTTAAGCCAGGCTAGGCTAGTCTGAGGAGAGGACACAGTTGGATGCAGAGGCAGTGTGCACCCCTGCTGGCCCTTAAAATACTCCCCTCCAACCCCAGGACCCCATTTGCAATCAAAATGCACTTAAGGGCACAGTTCCATGTTTTCTTTTCTCCTGTTGGCATTGCTCTGGTAAAGGCGCCTCTGTCTTCTGACAGTAGAAGGGCGCTTTGCCGATCTCTACACCGTGTCTTTCACACTGACGAGCTTCTCTGTACGCAGAACACACACAGTCACACGCGCGCGCGCGCACGCACAGCCATCACCTGGGGAGCAGCCGGGCCTCAGAGCAGAAAAGGAAAGCTTAAACTTGCCCAACTACACTTAGATGAACAAACAGGGCTATATAGAGCAGAAATAGACACGTTTGTGTACACTGACCGGGGACAACGGCCTACTGGGCGTCAGTGATCAATTGTGTCGTTCATCTCTCCGCCGTAGAAACAGGAACAAACTAGAAGCAGGAACAATTCTTTTTTTTTTTTTTTTTTTTATAAACACCTCCAGGGGTAATGACGTTAAAATGACTAGATTGATGCGAGAGGAAGTCGGTGACGCGCGCGAATGAAGGACACGGGACTTTGGCCTCAACTTCAAAGACAACAAGGACTGTCACAGCAGTGAAACTGGGAACTAACAGAATTATTTGGGAAAGTGGCTGCTAGGCTCTCAGCCAGCACCGTGACCACGGAGTGAGGAGGCGAAGGGGGGGGGGGCGCCTGCCGCCACGCTTCCCAGGATGGCCACCTGCCCAGAGGCGCCACCTGAGGAGGAGACGTCGGGTTTAGAGGACACCGGGCGACCTGGTGTCTTCTGGAGAGGCGGCCTTCTTATGTTGTCATTCCGCTGTCTGGGGTGTAACATCCCCATGAATACTACCTGCCATGAAAAGGCAGTCGTTCGGGTGAAGCGCAAATGGTCTTTATTACAGGCTGCTTTTCAACTGACATTACACTGGAATATCAATTCAGTCATTCACGACTTGATGAAATTGCTTTCAACTATACATATTTATATGCATATAATTTCATATTTCTCTTTTTTTTTGTCCCCCCACACTTTGCGGGCCAAAGGGGCGGGCGGCCTTTTGAAGTCACATCCATCAACAACCGTTGCGGTGCTATAATCAACGCAAATGAATGACAAATGTTCCTATCATTTTTTTAGTCCGTAGATCTGGGTCCTTGGTAACAGGGTAAACAAACTAGCCCAGATGTTTCGGACATCTGTCATGCAGCGCTCCCGCACCTGCACGATCTGGCTCCTGCTCAGGAAATTCCAGAGAAATCGGATTCCCCCCCCCCCCACCAAAAAAAAGACAGTTCATGGATATAATCCGTATCCATAAGTGCCTTTGTCAAATACCATACAATATGTGAAAAGTTGTGCATAAAAGTTGCACACAGATGCACCTATTGCCAAAAACAATTATTCTGATGTCTTATCATGCACCTACAAGTGTGTTCAGGTAAATGTCTCATCCGAGGAGAGGGTAAAGAAATCACTTGCAATGCATTTGATTGCCGGCAATTATGAACACATTTAAACCGCACAATCCAGCTAATTAAATGTGCTTTGCATGCAGACGGCAACGTCGGAGTCAATGTGTTCTCATTTACGCGGGTCCCCGGAGGGGTCTGCGCGTGCCTTGATCCTTTATTGTCATCGCTATCATAATATTTTGAGTCCTGAAGAAAAACTTGTTTTTTTTTTTGTTTGTTTTTTTAAAGATTGCTCACCTAATCAGATTATTTCATCACTGGTTGCCCCGTGAGCAGGTTTAGATACAGTGCAAATGATTTTTTAATTTCACCAGGGCGGCCTGTGAGGCAGCTCGAGCCTCGTCCGGCTGATTGGTGAAGTTCTCTTTAATTGGTTTAAACTTTGCTCTCCCCGCTCTGGGATCTGCACGCTTAATCTCAACAAAAGGTCAATATCAATAAATCTGGATGCTCGAGGAGAGAGGAGGGCAGCAAGGCACGGAAATAAAAACCCGCTCCGCACGCATCCGGCCCGGACTGACCGCGGGGAGGGGGAAGCAGGCTGACCTCCGGTAACACCCAGAACCAACAGGGTGCTAAGAGAAGATTAGAATTCGGAGCTCTGTCGGCCCACCCTCTTGTCAGGTGTTTATTGCCCATGACCTCGGCAAGATGAGGTCAGATTTTCATATTATAGCCAAGCAACTCCTTTGGCACCGTCGGTTGCAGTGTATTCTACAACAGCATAATGAATTGGCCCCGACAGGAAGAGCAGCGGCTGCATCAGCAAGTGAGGAGAGACAATGGGTAGCGAGGCTCAAAGGGGGCCCGAGAGTGGAAGAGACCGTGCAACACACTGTTTGCAGTTGGGAGCAGATGCAGGAGAGAGGGTAGAGTGATACCAAAGCAAGTCCGCTCTGTGGGGGCCTTTCTGGTCGCATCAGCTCCTCTGCTGTGTGAGCATTACACGGCTCTCCAGAGGCAGGCACGAGAGGCAAGTGTGCGCCGGCCCCACGGGGGGGAGGGGGGGGGAGTATCTACTCTCCAGAGCTGCCCCTCAGGATTGCACTCACCCAAATGGAGAGATGAACAGCCCCACTGATTGCATGTCTAATCATTTCTACGGCACATCACTCTCAGGTGGCCGCGCTCGCTGCAACTCCAATGCTGGAAAACGCCGACACGCCCGCATTCTCCCGCGTATTAACGCACCCGTATGCACACTTGCAGAACAATGTCAGGGTAATCACATTGAGAGGCTGCGCCACTTATCACTGCGAGTGATAGTAGTGTTTCGAGTTCTGACACAGACCGACACACGGACATTCACTTGGCCAGTTAAACCGTAAACAATATATATATATATTATATAAACTCACCCTGGTCTTCTCGGAGTCTGCCCACCGACTATGTTGAGGCGGTCATGGCTTCGGAAAAGCAAAGTGCACTCATGCACGGTGGAGCTGAAATCGGGTAGTTATTCCGTCTGGTCACCATGCATCACTGCTCGCATGAACTCGGAAGGAAGGCAACACCAGCCTGAGGCCAAACACAAAGAGAGGAAAATAAAAACAGAATTAGTGCCAGAATTATACAACACCGTGCCACAAAGTTTTGCTGTTGAATCCAAAGTACATTCTGCTGCAAACTAAATACGCAATTTGTTTGATTCATTTTTGTGGTCCAATACTGTACATTTGGCATTGTTAGACTGAAGACTGAATGAGATGAGGTATAAATATGCCCCTTGTATCTCTTAGATAGGCAATAATGCATATGCCTCAGATTGTATCGTACTGTAACTGCTTCATTGTATTTTCAATGTCATTTCGAAAGTTAAAAGGACCCAAAGACACATACATTTACCATTGAGAAAAAGATCGAACGATGAGTTTGTCTCATATGAAAAAAACAAAACAAAAGACTGAATTCATTCCTGGTGGAAAAAGTCGAGTTTCAGATTGACTTCAGCACGATGAAAAGAGTTACTCGGCTACAATGGTTTCTTCTTCCAATAATGAAATCTGTTTATTTTCAGCTTGTGTGATAATAGATGCCATTAGCTTCACTACACTAGCCCATTCATCTGCAGACGCAGTGTCGTTACCGCAGAGTGCATATGAGGACATATCATAATTTTGAAAAATCACAAAGTGTGGTTCGAGCTGTGGAGTAAATGAGTAGTGTTAAGCTCAGCAAACAAAGTCGAAATTGAGTTATTTTGTCAAGAACCGGGGTTGTTTAGTCGGACTTCAGTTTCATTGGAGGTGAACCCTCTGTCACGACAAGCAGGGAGAAAATCATGTTCTCTCGTCAACATGCTATGGTCAGTGTCATTTAGTTGCACTGCAGGGTTTATTTGGTTGGCTGGACAGCCAAAACAAAATGACTTTAAAATAATGTCACGTAACCATATAACCGCATAACGGGAAGGATAGGAAAACACTCCCTCCCCAAATATACAGTGTGTACATCAGAAAACATGATTTAACCTGATCTGCATCATCCACCACAATTTACACCCCCCCCTACGCAAAAAAAAAAATCATGTAATCGATTAGCCAGCTTCGTGTTGGTGATTCTGGTCACTCGCATGCAGAACTCCAGACCAAGAGGCAGCCGGTGTTAAATGTTTGCGACAAGCTGCGCTAGTCTCCCGATACCTGGCTCGATGAGCGCTTCGTTAAGGAGGCTGGGGATGGACTGTAAACGCCATTGCATGTGTAATGTGTAATGCGCAACGGCATTTAGGTAAAACCTCGCACTTCCTCATCTATCAACGTAATGGAACAGAGGATTAGGGGCCGAGGAGCACAGGCCCCCAGTCGTCGGCGGGAGGGGCTTAGCATCGTCTTAAGCGGTGATGATAATCTTTGGCTGCCTATCACCACGGAGATGAGAATCTGTAATGGCAGGCCCCGATCAACTTGAACCTTGGTAGCTGGGGGGCTAATAGCATTTCGTGTCTAATTAGGTTGGTGGACGACGGTGCATCTCCCCGACACAGCCCGCTTTCTGTGATCGGCGGAGGCTGACGGAGAGGGAGGAGGGCCGCATCTGACTGAGACGACAGACTGGGTCAGAATCAGCTCCCCAGTGGGTTAAGTCATTCTGACACCGCGCCTGCCGCCCCGTGTAGCGGAGCTGCTGCGCCACACTATGCGGCGCGCACGGAATCGAAAAGAGATCGAGACCAATCGTCCGCTTTTGAAACAAAATGGCCTCGGCCAGACCTCCGAAAAAAATGCTTTGATAAAACGGGAGTCTTGACCGCCGAGGCGTGTGATGCAAATTAAATTTCTCTCACAGAGAATCTGATTGAAGTCGGAGAGGAGCCGACCAAGCCGAACACAGACCTCAGCAGCTCATCATCCCAGCCTCCGGGCTCCTTGGACTCCTCGGAAGATCTACACCACCCCCGCCCCCCTCCCCCCTCCCCCCCGAAGCAGAGCTAACTCAGATGCGGTATAGTCATTTAAATACCTCGCTCAGGGGGCCCGCGATCTTGTCCGCGGTTTTCCCCCAGCTGGTAACCAAAAATCTCCCGCGGAAGGCAAATTTGAGTCTTTAGAGAAATCGCCTGTTGTCTCCACTCACTGATTCTCATCGTTTCAGTGGACATAAATATGCCTGAACGACTGCGAAGATGGTCTTGTTTTTTTTAACAGGGCACGTAGGGGAGGCAGCGTGCGGCAGGCTAAGCTCAAGAATCGCTTTGTTTGGACAGACCTCCTCTGTGACGAGCAAACGCAGAATAAAAACAGTGGGGAATATAAAAGAAATAAATAAGAACATCCCCGTGCCTGGGGCAGATGGAGCCGGGGTTTGGTAGATAATACCCATCGCCAAGCCCCTGAGGTACATTGGCAATGCTTATTTAAACAGCTGGGCTGAATATTGCCCCTTTAAATTGAATGAAACAGTCACATTAGCGGGCCATGCACTCTACTCCCTCCACTTATTGTTTCCCACTGACGTAAAGCTCCCTCAACATCGAGGGAAGGTTGATTAACAGTAAGTGGAGGTGAACCAGCGGCGAGGCAGCGTCAGAACAAAACAATACAGCCGGATCCAAAGAAAAAGTCCGAATATGCTGAGAGAGTGGACACAATATTTAACTTCACCTCTGCGGGTACTGTATGCCCCCTGAAACGCTCGCATGTTCAGCCTTGTTGACATTTATCTCAATTACTGCGCAGCACTTCCCTGGGAAAAGCGGTAACGTAACATTCATCTGACAGCAATTAGGGGCCGTCGGTGTTCGCGCCCCACTCGGAATATTTAAACGCGCGGTTTAAGGCGCGTAGTGTAGTGTGCAGCCAGCCTCAGACTGCCGGAGCTGTATGCAAAGCACACGTCGCGCCCGGACGCTTATGGTGGGATGCACTTAAAATACAAGCCCGTATTTGCGATGGTGATTCATGGAAAGCAATGTGCGATGCCAACATTGTTTAATAAAAAGCCTACAGGTTGCGCGTTGACACGCGAGCTCTATCAACACAGGTGAAGCCCTATCCGTTGGGCCGCGTAGGCTCGGCTGGCACAAGGGGATAAAATGAAATGTGTGGAAATCAGCAGATTCTCCTTTGGAGTCTGTTGGAGGCCAAAGCCTGTGGATTAAAGTAGCCGACCAAAACATGTTTGGAAAGACGCATCTTACCAAAGGGTCACTCTAAAATGAAACAAATAAATCAATAAAAAGGAAGTTATGAAAAAAAATGCATATACCGTGTCTGCATGTGTTTTTTATAGGTATTATACAGGGCTTGGAGTATGTGTCAGGGGAAAGAAGTGATGGTTTGGAAGGAGCACCTTTCCCCGACAGTGGCTGTCAGTCTGTCAGGTTATATATATATATATATATATATATATATATATACATTCTTTTTTTTCCAGGTCTGATTATGTTGACAGGTCTCTCTGTACCAGACAGAGAATTCCTGGAACAATTGGCAGCATGGCTTCCTGCGGTGAGCAATTTCACACATTCCCACAAATTACTCCAAACCAATGGAGTGGTATCAGACAGGAAATTCAGCCAGGGGGCAATAGCTGGACTATGCTGTATTAATCAAGTTGGAGGCAGTTTCTTCAATTTCTTCCCTGCAATGAAAGTATGCGGTTGCACATGTGGAAAAAAATAAATAATAATATAATAATATTCAAGTGAGAAAATTAAAATGTTGGGATTACAAGTGTTTTATGTGCCAATTGAGAGTTTATCACCTCGAGGGGCTTGTACAACGTCGAGTGTGAGTGCAACGTTTGTGGATCTAAATTGTGTTCGTGTGTGAGAGCGAGGGGGGGGATTAAGGTAGGAGGTTGAAAGAATGAGTGTGTTGGTGCATATTTTAATTTTTGCTACCCTGATGTCCATCCAGACTTTGATGAATAGATGGATGGATGAATGGGTGGATGGTAAATCACTGGATCCACAAACCAGCTGTCTGGATAGAGGTGACCTTTCAGGGGAGAGTTGTCGTAGTTTATTAGTTGTGTTGCACCACTTAACTGAACTTTGCTAACAGACCATAATTTTTTGCGACGGTGGACATTACCGAACAGCAGGCTCAAAGAGTCACATTTGGAAAAGCAGTATATGCTATTTGAAAATATTATCTATTTTGCTATTTTTTTTTATTAAGGATTGTTTGTTTAATTTCGGAAACACGGTCATGTTATAACAACACAACAAATGCAAATCAAGAGTGCGTCATCATTTATCTAAGTTTATGTCCGTCCAGACAGCCAGAGTGTACAAACTGAAATATAGCCCACTGCATTTGCAAATATATAAATATATACTGTATATCTATATAGATATATATAAATATCTCGCTTGAAAATGTAAGTTCAGATAAAGCGTCAATGATGATGAACATTTCAATTCTGACGTCAGTGCAAAATTATGGTTAAAATAGTTGCAAGTGGCACAAAAAAAAAGGAAAAAATAAATGGCCATTAGGCTCCATCCTGGCTCAAACACCGAAGATACGATAAAAATGCACGGCTTATTCTGATTCGGTCTTGTTTGAGGAATTTCAACGTATGACAGGGAAGGTGTCAGTGAAAAATGACCTGCGCCGAGTCAAATAGAAAACTTTGCTATTACATCAACGGCGTTCCACACTGATTGTGCACATTCGTCATTCCCTCTGACAGAGCTTGAATAAGCCAGATCCGGCTTTCAGACACATTTGACTCAAAACCTAGGCTGCCGTGCACTTTTTTGTCAAGATCATTTCTCTGTCAATATATGGACTGATTGATTGCGGCAATAAAGGAGCCCCGTCCTCCAAGGTCAGCCACTCTGCATGGATGCAAAGCTGCCTAAACTGCGCTGTGTGATTTTGGCCGCATCCCTCCGAGCTCTGTCAGTTTGCGTCTGGAGGTTTTTTGGCAGAGGGAAGCTGTCTCCAGACGGACAGGAATGATATAGTCACTTCTCCCGGGCCCCCGGCGCCCTCATCGGCTTTGAGAAGACAGACAGATAGAGGACATCGTTGTCTGTTGCCTGGCGTTTCCGCCCTCGAGGCCCCTCGGCTCCTGTGTACCAAAGCCAAGCATCTCTCTGGCCTCACGCAATCCAGCTTGTGTGAGGCGCGATCTGGTTTGTGGCCCCCCCTCCCCCCACCCCCGGGGGAGCGAGGCTCACCAAAGTTTGTGAAGTCATCCCAGAACTGCTTTCTTTCATGTCCCGATGTGTCAGTGTCTCCGCACGATCCCAGCGTTTCCATCAGGGCCGTTGTGTCTGATCACCACAAAGGTTGGCGTTTGCTTTTTGCCTCCCAGTCCACTTGTCCGACAAATGGAACTGTCGTATAAATGCGCAGCTTCTCCGACTGTAAAAGGTCTTTTCCTTTTATTGAATCTTCCGGACTGCCCGCACGGCTCGATTAAATGAAACATCTAATAAACCCTTCCACCTAAATTGTCCTGTAAAGCGTACGCAAAAGGTATTTAAAATCTGTACCGGCAATTCCCCTGGCTTTTAAAATTTGCACCGGCTTTTAAAAAAAGGCTCAATCCCTCTGTAATGAGGAAGCAAATATTCCAAGTGCCGTGTCTGCATCCTTTATTAATTTCAGATTTTACTGGAATTCAAATGTCGACTATGTCACCTTGTGTTTAGCCCTAAATTGGACCTGTGTGAGGCGTCAACTTTATGCAGGTGACTTCAATGTGATCCGTGTGGCTTTTTAAATAATGCAGACTTTCCCAGTTCAGCAATGCATCATGCGTCGACGTACGAGAGGTTCCGTTCACTGAAATTTTAATATACGCAGCCTTGCCTGCGAGCCACCCACAGCACTGTCTCATTATGAATAACATGTCGCTTCATCAGTTTCACTTTGGCACCTGGGAGACTGGCGAGATTTCATCTCACCTGATGTTTTGGCCCAAAGTAACAGGAGGGATGCGTTTTGAGCAATAATGCATCATCAGGATAAATACAGCACTCCCAATTGTTTATTCCTCCGCACTTCAATCCTTGCACTTTGAAAAGCACTTTAATGTTCACTTAAAAAAATATGACCTCATACCCTACATGTACATTTTCACCAAAAGAGTGGATATATAGTAGCGTGTGTAGCTACGTGTGTGTGTGTGTGTGTTTGTGTCTACACACAAATGCATAATCGCAGCATATTCGGCAATAAGTTTGGCTAAGGCGCCATCGATGAGGTAAAGTCGGGAAAACGATCTATTTTTTTTCATCCTCAATTAGTATTCAGCAATAACACAAGTTTAGGCGACCTGCCGGGGCAAAGTAGGCTATTTATTAAGCTATTTATTACACAAAATTAAAGTTTATAATCATTTGGTTTCTGTGCATTCAGTTGAGAGATTGGACTTGGATCGGTTAGCTCGGAGCAAATGCACTGAATATTGTAACAAATTACTTTTTCCATTTGTCAGTGACATGGGATGAGTAATTGCCCGACACTGGCCTCAATCACAACATAAATAGACAAGGCTTGCCATATAAGAAGGGAAAACACTGTTTCACTACATGAATGCCTGGCCAAGTGTTTGAACGTGGAGGTCTGCAGGTACACTTGGGTGTCTTTGCAAATATTTACGTCTGGCTGCCCGAGTGTGTCTGCATGTGTGTGTGTGTGTGTGTGTTTGTGTGTTTGTGATTGGGGGTATGCTGCTACTTTGCATTGCGACTCAATTCCGAGACCGTGGCTGAGCACAGGGCTGTCACTTCCCATCAATTGCCAGTCAGTGAGACAGCTGAGCAAAGAGCAGCATATGAGCAGCGAGGAGATGGAGAATGTCCTCGTGTTGAGTGACAGACTCTGGCTCTGAGTAGTGTGCCCTGTTAGGGCCCTTGTTGTCTTCACAGGGAGCCAGGCCCTCGAGCGGTACATAAATGACGGCGACTAATGCTGCATATCCGCCGCACGCGTCCGCATCACCCCCACACGCACCTCCGCACGCATGCACAACGCCGTAAGAGCAGATGTGGAGGCATTGGAACACATGCATGTAAATGGGTGGGCACACACGCAAAGGCTTGCACAAGACGGACATGTGTAAGGACAGAAATGAATACATTCAGGATGCAATCACCCTCACGGAGACGCACACACGGAGCCACACACCAACAAACAAGCTCACTGTTGTCTCCCTTCTATTGCCATTCCTCACAGCTGTGGCCTTCATGCACTTACAAGTCATCATAGGCTGCCTTCAGCAACGATGCATAATGAAACTCCTCTCTCTTTCCCCTTTTTCCTCTCAGGAAAGAATGTGATCGCATGCAATAGTTCATTTAAAATACACACACGCATGCCGCTGTGATTTAGGTAAAACGGCAACTGAAACGCAGGCACGGACACGGTGTACTCCCAGAAAGTCACGCATTTAGCGCCTCGGCCACGAAATGAAACCATCGTTAAACTGAGGAGACGCTCAGCCAGAGAGGCCCGCGTGATTAATGCAAAGCACCGAGTATATGAAACTCACAGGGTGCATTAATAAATGGCGCCTCTTGGGATTATTAGACACAAGAAAAACGGGCTGCCCCGTGCGTCAACAAGTTTCCCTTATAGCACAATCTCTCTCCGCAGAAAAAAAAAACAACTAAAAAAACATCAGCATCATCACTGAGCAAGCGGTAATACATCGAGGACTGGAGAGGAGAGAGATTCAAGGGATCTTCACAATCTGCTCGGCTTTTCAAAGAAATCAAGAGTGAAAATTTCGGCGCAACCAAATGCCAAATTAAACGCAATCAAAAAGCAACTCATGCATATATAGTGAGGGTGACAGCGACCTCGAGGTACCGAGTTCAGTTCATTTGCAATATTGAATTGTATTATTATTATTTTTTTCTCCTTCTCTATAAAAACAACCCCTTCCTTAAATATCAAACGAGGAAGCTGACCCATTGTATGAGCTTTGCAGAGACATCTCAATAAGTCATTCCATTTTGTATTCGGCCTTGAAATTTGATTGTGCTAATGTCACGTTTTTTCCCCAGCTCAGTTGCCTTGAGAGTTCTCGAGAAGGAGATCTTCCTCTTAAAAAAAAATAAAAAATCCAGACGAAAAGATTGATTTGAAGCAGAACACTGAGTCACCAAGTTTCCCGGGTGTTTTTTTCACCCTCGCTCATTGTGGCACCAACATTTTTTTTTTTGGGGCGGGGGGGGCTGAAAAATGTCTCCCCTTCCTTCATTTCTCCAACTTCCCTATCGATACATCTTCCCTGACAATCCCCGATGTAGGCAGGGATTAATCAAATTTTGATACACTTTACTCAAGCAAAGAGACTTCACTTAGGTTATTACCTTGAGTCAGGTCACGGGAAGAAAAGTACGGTACCTTGATTTTTATTTTTTTTTACTGGCAAGATAACTGTCTTTGACCAGTATCAGGGCAAATCTCCATGGCCAAAATGGCCAAAATCTAAACAAATAAAATAAATGAAAGTCCAAAATGCCTGTGAGCTTGCACTGCTACAGTTTAGGGAGATACAACCCCCCAGGTGTCATCTTACGTTTCTGGAATAAGGAAATGTGCACGTGCCGGCATCCGCAGAGTTTCCACGGCCACCCCTGCTGTCCTTTGCTCCTTCGTCTTTGTCCACGTTAGTCACGCTCTCATTAGCACCGCGGACGGAGGCAATAATGTCTGCTCCACGCATTTAGATTTTTTACATCTCTAATCCAAAAAGACAACACACAGTAGGTATTAATCTTTTTGTCGTCTTTCGCTCGGGTTACCTGCTGAGTTACTGTGTGCGAGCTTTGTATGTGTGCAACAGAGAGAGAGAGAGAGAGAGAGAGAGAGAGAGAGAGAGAGAGAGAGAGAGAGAGAGAGAGAGAGAGAGAGAGAGAGAGAGAGAGAGAGCGCTAAGCCGGCTAGCGCGTGGCGTGACATTTGCTTCCCATGCCAGCGGTGAGTTAGCGCAATGCGTGTTGGACACTAACACAGCGGAGTAGACTGGTTTGCTGAGTAAGTGCAAATGCGAGTCATTGATGCCACCTCATTGCAACGTCTTAATAATAACGCTATTAAATGCGAAAAAGACCTGACAAGTTTCCCCACAGCGCGTTATGTATAAGCTGTATGGTCATTCAGTAGCCGATTAGCTAAATAAAACAATATTTATCAAAGGTATTTGAGCCTGGGCAAGCCTGGACATGTATTTTTTCCCAATTTTTGCGACGAAATCCCTTTGGAGCCGTGACCAAAAGATCGGAACCAGCTCTGTGTCAACAGCTGCGGCAGTGATGTTGGGATTCTGGAACGTTCCGCGCTGATAGCATCAGGAGACTTCCAAACGAGGTTGTGCGGCGCCTGAGCCTTGTGCGGACCATAACGGCTAAAGTCGCACGACCCGAAGCGTCCCACAGGCGGGAGATTGTCTATCGCCTTATGAATAAATGTCATATATTGTCAGGATTGACACATGCACATGTGCTATATTTACCTTGTAAATGCATAAATGCATAAACGCCCGTCGTTGCCCGCCTTGAGCTTGTAGTTGATGGTTCTTCTATATTAAAGAAGGCCAACGTGACAGCATGTGGCACAGGAAGACACATCTCCTCTCACTATCTACAGCCATGCAGCCATGCAGCTCTGGGGCTGGATGACCAGGGCCATGTTTCTCAGCCTCTCTGACACACACTGACACACACGCGCGCGCACGCACGCACGCGAGTGGCCAGCCTGCTAAACTACCCTTGCTCCCCAAATGGAGTTCTCATTTTCAAGGGGAACGGCTGCATGGCATAACGCACTTTGTCTTGGGAATGATTTTTTTTATTTTTTATTTTTTTTTTCCCCTCTCTCTCCCCTTGCCTGTGTGGCCCCGTGCGACGGACATGGCTGGCTGGCTCAGGGGGAGACAGATGGCGGCCGCTGGCTGGCCTGACACATGTTGAGAGGCTGTGATGAGTCGGTGACGAGGGCTGGGCGGGACAGGCGGGGCACAGCACTCCGTCGATGTGATGTGCTGATGAGAGGAGGGAGACCTGGAGGACGGAGGCACCGCCTGGCCCGATAGCTGCCGCACTGGAGCTGCTCTTACACGTAAAGTCAAAGTAATGAAAGTTTGCAATACTACCCAGTGCGTCATGGAACCAGGACTTCTGGCCCAAAAATGGCATAACTCCACAACTCAGTTCTGCATTGCCCAGTCCTTTCATAATGACTATTTTATTCCTCAATGTTTATAGGTTTAAAAAAAAAAAAAATCTCTGACTGTCCTTCAAGCGTCTTTAAATGACTAGCTATCCAGGAAAACCCAAATAAACACATTTCAATTGATGGCGGGTGTGTTATGTTCGTATTGCAGGCCAGTTATGAATAATTCAGGTGTTGATCATTCTCAGTAGATTCAAACACGAGCCGTGAATTTGAACATCACGCCGAACTCCCTTACAAAAATGTTTTGTTTCCATTCACTGCAGCTCGGTAGAGCCTTTGCGTCGAGGAAGTGTCCCTCATCACAATGCTACTTCGCTGGTGGCTGCCTGCATCCTTTCACCGGAGGTCTTCCTCGACTGTCTCCAGCTAGATCCCAGACCATGGCATTGGGAGAGGAAACTTGGGCTGCCGTAGGCAGTGAAACAAGAGTGGCGGCAGACATCGGGCCGACTTGAATAATTCAGCCCCTGGATCACGGTGCATTTTCATATTCAAATTTTTACTGGCACATTTATCTGTGCAAACCTCCCATCCTCTGCCTGAATGCATCTTATTTTTTAAGACCCCAGAAATATCTGAATCAACTAATGACAAGATGAATTTCATCTTGAAGTTCTTTGTGCTTATACCACCGATCAATACCCATGCCGCCATGGGTATTGGGTGATAAAAAATATATAAATAATATATATCAATAAAATAATAATAATCTGTGCGCTGTGTTTCATTTCAGCATTCCTAATGCTGTCAACATTGCGAGAACAAGTTCGTTACAGCGGCATAAAAATTCTCGGGGGGGAACCGCAAATCAAACCGCTTTGACACGGGAAAAATAGCAGTAGTTTTCAAAGCCTTGCTTTAAAATACCTTTCTTTCTTCCAAAATATCCTACTTTACAGTGCTCCGTTCAATTAAGCTCTTGCTTGTACAGGTGACAAGCGCATTACTGGTAATTTTACTCTGGCTTTCAGTGAGAAAGACTTGTGAGAGAGTAAAAAATAAAAATAAATAAATAAAAATCTACCGGAGTCTCTTGCCAGGCCGAGACAAACCAGTGCAAAGAAAGTATGTCGAGGAAAAGGGGGGATGAGGAAGATTTAGAGGCGGCACAGATTGACCCACATTGGTGCGACTCGTTATGAATTTGCAATGATGCTGCTGGGCTTGTTAGCACACGGCTGGGGAGCCAAGGGTGATGGGGAGATGCACAATCGGCCATCACGGCTAACCCCGCTTCAATTCTATTACACTTGTTTATAGCTCTTGGCAAACAGCACACCAAAGATACTTCAGCTTCTGAGAAAAGGCCAAGGCTAAATGTGTGTGTGTGTGTGTGTGTGTGGGGGGGGGGGGGCTTAGCATTTCACAAGGAGACAGAGAGGGCATCCTGAGCAATGTGAACATGCGCAGGAAGTGAGGATAGGACAGATTGAAAGATAAACACAGAAACCTTGGTGGACTGTTAAAAGTACTCATGTATTGTAATAGTGCTAAGCGGTCACAAAAACGCTATGGGATTAAACGCTGATATGAATTAGTTTTCGCCCCCCTAATCTTTCTGTGAATTTGAACCTTAATGTCCTCTCCCACGCAGAGATTGAGAGGATTTGTGAAAATCCCCCGTGTCTGCGTGAATATTGAGGAGATATATAAGATATATAAATAAATATATATTTCTATTTAGTGACATTCCATCGTCCTGTCTTACACACAAATGAACAATTGTTAACTCCAAAAACCAAGCACACAACACAAACAATTAGTCTTGACTTGTGAGAGAGAGAGTGAGCGAGAGCGAGAGCGAGAGAGAGAGAGAGAGAGAGAGGGGGGGAGAGAGAGAGAATATCCTGATTTGCTCTCAGTGCTCTAACGTAATTGGTTTGGGTGTTTTAAAATGACAGGACCAAGCCTCAGCTGCTTCTCCCAGATTATTACTGACACACAGGGGGTCTGTTCATATTTTTTCATTCCAAATCTTTCACAAAAAAATGCCAGAATTCTGTAAACTAATCATCTAAGATGGTGAAAAATGTGCAAATCAACTAAGGATGCTGCTTACAAGAATCGGAGACAAAGTCTGCACATTTGCTTTTTATGCAGTTACAGAATCCTTTCTGCACATGCATATGAAAAGATATTTTGTATGACCCAGAGCATGGATTTCCTCTGCTAGCCTTATCCCATTATCTTCCTATTCAGAAGCCGGATTTTACTCTGACACAATGTACATTTGATGATGGGCATTTTTTTCCCCCCCCCCCACCTTCCATGGTGAAAGATCAAGCCATTTTCCACGGCCGCTTTGAATCCCCACATTTCTTAGTAGCTCATGCAGAACTTTAATCAGTGGAAATGTGCTACATAAACCAAATCCCCTAAACCCCCAATGGGTAATGGCCTCTGCTATGGTAAAGGAATGTATCTGTTTATGACATTGTTGACCGACAGAAACCGCCACAAAAATTCACGAGCACAATCGATGTTGCAGACACAACGATTAATACATTAACAAGCGATCCATCAACCGGCGGCTGTTATTGACCAACTAATGTTTATGCAGTGGGGTCTGTCACTCCGTTCGGCTTTCTATCCTTGAGGCGGCGACAACAGACAAAGCGAAAGCCACTGCACGTCTTGGCCGGACGCATCGCTATTGGAAGCGCATCCTCGCAGCAGGGGATAACCACACTGACCCACTGTGAGCGGGGTCACACCACGGCTGTCCCCGTCCTCAGCCGCTTCCTCAGCGTGTGCGCGATCAAGCCGCTAGCCATTTTTAGGTCACAGAGCCAGCCGTTACTTCTTATCTCAGCAACATCGACAGTGGGAACCAAACAATAGCAGACACACATGAACCTGGGATTCACTCTAACACGCGCGCACGCACCGTCACTTTCTCTCTCTCTCTGTCCTCCACGCATCTCCCATTCTAAATGACTGAGGACCGCATTGATCCATAATAAGCAGACAGAGGCCCGCTGAGTCATTTCAGCTCACAAGCATGTCCTGAATATGATACAGAGCCACTCTTCAAAATGAGACCACAGCCCCCCCCCCCCCCCCCCCCCCCCCCCCCCCCCCCCCCTGAGACCACAGCCCCCCCCCCCCCTCGCACACCAGGTGCCCCCCTCCCCGTTACACATGCACGGTGCACATTTCCACCGCCGGTGAGGAAAGTAAATGAGAAATCAATCATACACTTGGGCTTCATTTCATTGTGTAAGAGCACTGATCCATCACGGGGTGTTATGGTCTGAGACAGCCTCTGCCTCTTTTGCATGCTGCGTGACGGCAGAATAAAAAAAAAACAAACCAAACAAACAGACAAGCACACACAAACATCCATCCACACACACACGCACGCACAGGACACGGACTGAAATATCAAAAGGTCAGAAGACAGGCAAGAGGAGAGACGGGTGTCGCTGTAAGACAGACCGGGCCTCCGAGGTCTCTGTCCCTTTGTGTTTCATTTAAATCGAGGACAACATGTCTGGGTTCGGCAGGGCACGTTGCAGATGTGCAGAGGCTTCGAGCTTCTTTGCGAGAGATTGTGTAAAGAGTAGAAATCGTTTCACAGCACATACAGTACTTTTAAATAAATGATGCAAGAATGGCTGATTATTTATTCATTACGATATGCGTTAAATGTGGGTTAAAAGGTGCAATTAATCCGTAATGAAATGCTTTGTCTTCTCCGTAGTTTTATTCTTCTTTCTATTTTTTCTCTGCACTTTTATCGCTGCTGATTTGTCATAGAGCAACCAGGCACGGTTTCAACGGACAACTACAATGACCGTAAATACTCTTATCTTACGTTATTTTATATTATCTGCACGCAGTACCCCTGACGTGTGATCTGTGAACACGTGAACATATCAGTGTCTCAGTCAAGCACCAGGAACGCTTCAACTCTCGTCCGTCGGTCCAACCACCATTTTATTTCTCAGCCAGAGCGGAGAAAATGCAACATGTTAAAACTACACCACAGTGCCACTCAATGGACAGGAGAGGAAAAGCTCTGATTAATAAAAGGGATAATAGCACAAGCTAAGGTCGGTCTGTTTGTTTACAAAATACATTTTGAAACAGTAAAATACGGAATTACCAGCATTAATTAGGAACTATTTGAGAGTCCAAGACATTTAAAGATATGTTGTCTTTGGGAATGGGCATCCACAGAAAACAGAAAAATGATTGAAGAAAGCATTCATTTTCTTCCATTCAAAACAAAAATCCCCTGCAGAAGACCATCACATTGTATTGGTTATATTTTTTTAACCAGCTTATGACTGTGATGTTATATTTATTGCAAAGACAACAGAGCCATATGGGTCTCATCATCCAATGTTTGAGAAGACAAGGAGGAACTATATTTCACAAAATGTCAACATTTTCCTTTCAGCAATTGTCCGCACTTCCCGTCATCTAACCCAAAAAAAAACGTTAAAATCCTCCCACCAGTTTCAGGCTCTGTGAATGCATAAATAAACATTCTGTTTCTGGGATTTCATATTTCGAAGGAGGCACAATCCATTTTATTTTATTATAGCTGAGGATTTCCTATTAAACATTAAATGGGCACATGAGTGTGCCTGCTCATAAATAACACAGAGATCACAGAGTATCTGTATTGATCGCTATTGCTAACCTCTCTTCACTTTATCATAAAAAAATAATCCTCTGCACACCCTGCATCAATGGCTATGAACCCAGCTACTGTGGAGAAGGAAGCAGAAAAAATAAATAAAAGAGAATATGAGAGAAATCCTCTCCTGATCCCTCCTGTATCAAATAAGTGGGAATATGATGTATGTAGCTTATTGGGAGGGAAACAGTGCGAGCCAAATAACATTTCTCTCTGGCTTGTTTCTGTATGGTACGAAATTACCAATATAGTTTCCTGTGGATCAAAATTCCCATCCTGCTGTCTATGTTTTTTAGTTTTTTCCGTGGGTCCACGCCTGTATGTACCTCAGTGTATTGGTGTGAATCTTTGTGCTCAGTCTGTCCCCCCCCCCAATTTATTTTTTTGCACACCCTGCATCAATGGCTATGAACCCAGCTACTGTGGAGAAGGAAGCAGAAAAAATAAATAAAAGAGAATATGAGAGAAATCCTCTCCTGATCCCTCCTGTATCAAATAAGTGGGAATATGATGTATGTAGCTTATTGGGAGGGAAACAGTGCGAGCCAAATAACATTTCTCTCTGGCTTGTTTCTGTATGGTACGAAATTACCAATATAGTTTCCTGTGGATCAAAATTCCCATCCTGCTGTCTATGTTTTTTAGTTTTTTCCGTGGGTCCACGCCTGTATGTACCTCAGTGTATTGGTGTGAATCTTTGTGCTCAGTCTGTCCCCCCCCCATTTTTTTTTTTTTTTGGAAAAATGACGTTCTATTAAATGTCCCCATGAATGGCACGGCACAATAAATCCAAGGCAGAAGTATTAAGTGGAACCAATATTTTGCTGGACCCACTCCAAGTGCCCTGTAAAACTCACGAGTCGAGATGACCTTAGCATTAAAAAATATATATTTTACAGGGGAAAATAATCCAATTCCCTCCCTATGAAGACATCACTGACATGCAGCTATCTATCCTGTGCACCTGGGCCTTTCCACTGAAAGGTCATTTAGAAAACATTCTCTCTTTTAGGGACAGTTCCATAAAGTAATTCATGAATATCCAAGCAAAAAGGGTATTTTGCAATGTCAAGGAAAATAGAAAAATTATGGGAGAGGGGGGGCGGGGGGGTGCTGCAAACCGTGGCCGTGTTCTAAGATGGAAGCCTCCCACATGTGCAGATACTGAAGTAAAAGTGAAGCTACAAAGGAGTCGCGCTCAAGGACACTTGTTTCTCGCCGGGAACAGTTTGTGAAAAGCCTCATGCCTGTGCAATGCTGCACCAGCCATGTGGATATGCAAGCAGGAGGCCCAGTAAGTCATTGCAATACTTCGTAGAAAGCCCCGGCTTACTTCAGAAAGTACGTCCGATAGCACGGTGCAATTGTGTACTCGGAAAATGATAACATTGAATATGAGGCATTTGAATATATATATAGATCTATATATTAAAAGCCGACCTGCTAATTTATTAATCAAAGGAGACACGCAGAAGAGAATTTATTACAGTGCAGAATATTCTCCCAATTAGCCTTACAGCATCGGCATAACATCTGTGATCCTGGTAGCAGAAACCACAGAGGACCCAAATTCAACTGCATGGAAGACCCATCTAACTTGAATCCATTCTGCATTTCTGTTTACAATTATGCTAAGGAAGACATTGAGCCTTCAGCTGTTCACCACAGTGTGCTGCCAAAAGCCTCTGGTGACTGGTGCGCGTTGCTCACCAAGTTGTCATTATGAATTTACTTTGCGGTTACATTATCTCCCTGGGAAAACTCCTTTTATATCAGGGTAAATGCCTCTGGTGGGTTTGTGCAGGGATGTGACTTGTGTTAGCAAGGGGGAAAAAAAACAAAAAAAAAACCCAGATGAAGAGGACGGGGCAGAGGAAAAGTCATGCCAGCCCTCCCTCCCCATTTCTGACTTTCAGTCAGATGAGGTCATCAAGCACCAACCCGCTTTGTATATTAAAGATGTAACAGCCCAGGAATGTTGGACACCTCGTCCCTGGAGACGGCGGGGGCCGGCGGCGAGAGGAAGACTTCGTCTTGATTTAAGAGGGAGATAACGGCCTGGATAGGACTGTGACAAAAAGGCTGGACGGGCAGCGTGAGAGAGCGGATAGTGAGGGCTGACGGGAGAGGAGGGAGGACGGCGCGGCTCCCTGTGCCTTTAAAGCACCAAGCCCCTCCTCCAGCAGAGCCGAGCAGAGCAGTCGAGTGGTGCTGGCAGGGACCTGAGCCCCACGATAAACTCTGGCATCAGCTTCCCTTCACCCGGCAGTCAGCGAGGACACCGTGAGGGCGCAGGGGCCGAGAGACAGGGACCAGGAGAGAGTGACAGATAGGGGGGGACGAGAGAGAGAGAGAGAGAGAGAGACAGAGAGAGAGGAGGGGGGGCTGTCATTGGAATCACACAGCTCCTTTCCTCCCCCCCACAGCATCACCATCAACTACAGCCTCTGTGTCGGTCTGCCGGCCAACCCTGATGGGGATGACGGGTGGCTCCTTTTCTCCGGCACGCTGATCTGATCTGAGGGATGGTAGCGGCCGCAGCTCTCCTCACCACCCCGGCTCTTAGTCATCCTCCTCAGCCTCCTCTTACCCTTACTCAGAGTGCTATCAGGGACATTCATCGCTCCCATCTCATGCCTCCTGCCTCCTCCTCTGCCTCCTCCTCCTCCTCCTCCTCCTCCTCCTTCTTCTCCAATTCTACTTCTCCTCTGATGAGCCACAGCCTCAGAGTGAAACAACCCCGCTGATAGAAGCTTTCTCCCTCTGTCAAGACAGTAAGTAGGGGAGGGAGAGACAGAAGTGTGTGTGTGTTTGTGTGTTTGTGTGTGTGTGTGTGTGTGTGTGTGTGTCAGAGTGAAACTGCGTGTGTGTGTGTGTGTGTATGTGCGTGTGTGTGAGAGAGAGTGATAGACGGAAAGAGAGGGAGAGAAAGAGAGGACAGCAAGGCGGTGAAAAAAAGTCAGTGTGTGTGTGTGTGTGTGTGTGTGTGTGTGTGTGTGTGTGTGTGTGTGTGTGTGTGTGACAGAGGGACTGCTGAAGAACCAGTAGGTTTTGTGTTTGCTTGAATTAGCTTGAATGATCCTGCTGTGCGTGGACAGTGAGCTCTGGGCATAGCAACAGCAAAATGATGCACAGGAAAGGTGAGTGGGTGTGCGTTCTGGCGTGTGCGCGCGTGTGCGTGTAAGGATGTGTCAACGCAGTTCATTCCCGTCCGTCTCCCGACTCTCCGTCGCTCTTTTTTTTTTGTTTTTTTTTTGTTCCCTTCCTGCTGCTCCTAAAGTAGAGAAAGAGGGAGGAATGGAACGGAGAGGACGATGAGACATGACAGAATAAGTGATTGCTTTCCTTCCCCTCTGTCCAGGTGCCATGTGTGATTGGCCGGCGCGCCCCGTGGCAGTGGCAGCGGCAGCGCCCTGGATTTGGCGAGGAGCTCTCCCCAGCGCTGGTTCTCCGGGGCTCCTGCGGGAAGCTTTCACGGGATTTATCTCGCCCTGCCGGATGGCACGGAGCTCCCTGCCCCTCTGAGACGAGTCCAGAGAGAAAACACATAGTACGCGGATAAGAAGTGAAAATAATTATCCAATCACAGCACAAGGAGGCAGAGCGGGTTCCCTTAGCAACAACTTAAGGAGAGAAGAGAATCCTTTTTTTTTTTTTTCCCCCTCCTTCAGCGCCTTGGGCTTTTGGGCACACCCCTGTGGACTGCTGAGGGGGGTCAGTGTGTTCCTGTGCGAGGACTTGGAACGCGCTGTTGCCGAAAGCGAGCTGCCACCCAAAATTCCAGAGGAAGGTGCCTCGTTCACCGTCCAGCCTCGCCCACCTCCCCCTTTCCTCCACCCTTTGTAACTGTGTCTCATCGACACCATGATTGTTCTGTTATCCCTCCACAAATTCTCATCGCAAGTCACGTTCCGCTGGCTTAGAAATCAATTCATCCTGATCCCACGCCACCTGGAGTAAAGCCCTGCTTTGGGGAGAAATCGGACGCTCTGTGCAAAAAAAAAAAAGGAAAAAAAAAAAAAGAAAAAAGAAAGCCCCACACCTACCTTTCTCGCTCTGTTGGCCGAGAAACGGAGGACAACGCGATTAAGTCGGCGTCGTCGTTTGCAAAGAAAATGGATGCGAGGCAAAGTTTATTTTGATGCCAGTTTCTTGCGAGAAGCTTTTTTTTCTTCATTTTCCTGGAGAAGGCAACGCCAGAGTGCACAGAGGAATAACCCCCCCACATACACACACACACACCACTACCACCACCAACCTTTTACCAAACAGGATCAATCGTTCCTCTCTTTAAAGACAGAAGCCCTCACTGCAGGACTATGTTAAGACAGCAACTCTCGTCCCCCGCTGGCCAACAGTAATGTAGAACGGGATCATTCGGAGAATCGAGCTAACGCCGGGAGTTCTATTTTTCTATCTGTACTGGATGGCTCGTTAGCCTGCCATTATGACACTGTGTTCCACGAGTAAAAGAGATTGGACAGGACAAGTGGAAGAGGGAGGACGCCTGTTCCCCGTCCATAGACGGGCCTTTTAAATAGCATCTCCTCCGGAACAATTTCAAACGTACACAATGACACATGAGATGAGTTGGCTCAACATGGTTATGTAAGAGTTTTATACCAGCCTTGGCCCATATACAGTTTGCCTCTTTCCTTTTCCATGGATTTACGGCGTTTGACATTTCCGACGCTCCCTTTCCGTTCCTTTTCGGAAGCGTCTGCCGGAGGGCATGGATGTCAGAGCGTGACCCTGTGCCGGGTGTGCGGGCGAGGCAAGGTGTTTTGGCTGCCCAGGTGCTTTTAAGATGTTGAGGTCTCCCTGCGTGTCCGGGGCCCCTGTTCGGATCAGTAGCACTGAGGCTCCTCGTAGCCAAAGACATGGACCCCGACTCGGCTCCCCCACGCCCTCAGCCTGTTGGCCACTGGCCCCACGTCGCTCTGTAAAGGATGTCCCTCAGCAGAGCTCCGGCCCGGGACACCTCTGAGACCCCCAGCCCGAGAGAACGCATCCGCAGCCACATGAAGATGGTGATCGACCAGCTGGAAGGCATTCTCACAGAGCTCAAGGATGTGGCCAAGGAACTCCGGGAGGTGAGGTTCAAAATCAGCTCAATACATCAGCTCAGGCTTTTTGGGGGGGTGGTGGTGGGGGGGAGGGGGTAGTGGGTAACAGTGGGGGGAGGCAGGAAGGGGGAGGATGCGGGTGCCAGGTGGGTGTGCTTCTCAAGAAGGGTGCATTTAGCTAAGTGTGACATTTCTTTTTTGCAGCATGGAGATCCTGATTAAGATTGGGAAGTGACGAGATGTCACTTATATTGGATATTGTTGATTATGAACATCTTCCTTTTCTTTGTGCTGTGCAAGCAATTGCTGATCGGCAGAGACAAATGTCCTTCATGTGTTCCTCGGTCTCTTGTGGGAGGTGCAGTGGATGTAGGGAGCAGCCGAGAAGCAGCAGAGCCAGACAGAGAGGAAACAGAAGCGTGTTCCGATAAGATACAAGACTTAGCGCTGCGGTAGTTACATAACCATTTTGTTAAGGATCAGCTGGATTCCTACTGTATTTTTCTGACTGCCATGGTAACACTGAAGAAAGAGTGTGTGTGTGTGTGTTTGTGTCTGTGTGTGCGTGCGTGCGCGACCGTGCGTGTTAGAACACAGTTCAACACGGGTCAGGTGAGACAGCGATTGTATGCGTGCACGTGCTCTTACATAAATCTTACGAGTATAAAAAAAAAAAAAAAAAGTGCAAGTGCGCTGGCTGATATTCAAACGACATCTGTTCACGTGTGCGCGAGAGTACAAAATGGCCTTCGTCATCTCTCTTTGAGATCCTCCCCCTGCAGCATCTTCACAGAAAGACAGAGACGGAGGCACACAGAGAGGGAGAGAAATGAACCCTGAGCAAACAGGTGCGTCCGCACACACGCGCCTCCCACCTGCCTCCGACCGGAGACGGAGAGGACGCGGCGTTCATGTTGCTTGATGTTGTTAAAGGAGCCAAACGGCAGAAATTGGTGCACGCATTGCAAACAATAGGGCGGGATTCGCAGGTGCCATAAGGCCCTCCGTCACCACGCATGAACCCCGCCGCCCCCCAGACTCCCAGCTCCGTCCCGACCACCCGGCTCTACTTCGGGTACGCGCGCGCGGTCGGCGGCGCCATGCCATGCCACGGCCAGCGGTGCACCTTCTCTCTCGTAAGCAGCAGAAGCCGGCCCCCGCGCGCCGGAGTGATTGATGATTATGGGACGACTGCAAGTGGAATAATGCTAGCTGGAGCTATTTATAAACAAAAACACGGCCCGCGCCTCTGCCAGCTCCGGCACGTATCACCATTCTTATCCCTGACCCCATCAGAGAGGCCTCTGCTCGGGGGGTATAATGTCGTTTTTTATTTTATTTTTTTATTATTGGGGGGGGGGGAGCACAATGCCACGTATTAAAATGGCTCAGGAATCATATTGGCTGTCGTGGAAGCCATAACGTGGGTATCAATCTCCTGCAATTAACCGACCTGTGAGATTGCAGTGGGTATCCATGGGAAATGGAGAAGCGGAATCAGTGTAGCGCCATCAGATGCATGGAAGCCTAATGTTCCATGAAATCTCTCATTCTTGGCCACACGAAAGGAACAACCCAATAGATAACAACTGTCACATAAATAAATGATGAATTGCCATGTGAATGTGGTGAAATAAATAACTCGCCGGAGCAGCGGTAATGACTGATCATCACCCACGAGGTCTCCGGGGAACTGGAGACACTGCAGTGCTCTGAGGAGTCGAAGCCGACACCACGTAGCCGCCCGGAAAAATGTAGGAGTTGCTGTAGCGCGTTGCCGTTCCTACTCCACGGTGCTGCTTTGGCGGCCCAAGATCACGTACCTACCGTGTCCTTGTTCGGTGCACGGCGCACACAGAGAGAGTTCAGTCAAAAGCTGAATCCAAAAGTGAACCAACGCCCATTTTATGTGAACTCAAATCAAATATACTTATAATGTATATAACCCACATTCCCAAATAACAACTTGCCTCATAGGGTTCAAAAACAGTACAGGACGCGACATCCTCTGCAAAACGGGCTTAGTCAAAGAGCCAGAGGACTTGTGCTCTCAGTCAAATTTTCGAGTTCCCGACATTGTATACTGCATTGTTTATTCAGGCTGCATGACTTCAAACGCGAGGTCTGTGCGGTGGGGTATCTACTCAAATTACAATCTTCGTAGTCTGATGCAGCCATTAAAACACTGACGATCGGCAGATATCCGAGGCCATGAGAGTTCAAGGAATAATGCATAATACATTCCGAAAGTTGTTTTGTGTAAAAGATTTGTCATTAAAAAAAAAATAAAAAAAAATCTAAATGTAACAAGTCTCAAAGAGAATTTCACATTACACGTATTTTCGGCCTTATACAGTAGTCATTGACTATTGCAGGCTGTCTTAACTTGATGAGTAAAAGCTGATCACAGTCGAGACAGGGAGATAGTACAAGCAAGGCGAAATATGGAGATGGAACATGTCCTTTTAGAAAGACCTTCAACCCAAATGAAAAGACCTCGTCCAAAAAGAAAAAAGGGAAGAAAGAGGAAGAAAAAAAAAAAGGTCACCCATGGCTCTTACTTCCCTCCCTCATCCTCAACGCTAAATATCCCTTCCCAGCAGTACCACATTAAATTGCATCTTAAATAATGGCAAGGGCCTTTTCGCCAGTGAGTTTGAATCACTGCAAACAATACTGACTGCAACCCTGCACTGGACCCACCGTTACGCTTTGGCCTCATGTTAAAAAAAAAATAAAAAAAAAGTGAACATTCCCAAATACACTGATGAGCCCATGACTTTTGGCGGCCTATGTCCAAGCTGGGCCGTTCAGAACGACTTCTTTTCCTGTGGTGGCGAGCAAAACAACTTTCAAGGTTCAATACCACCCCCTTTATTGTCATTACTTCCTTGCTTCTTTCATAAAACAGGATGTGTAGCCACTGTTAAGATGGACCATGTGCCGTGATGCTGTTTATGCAGCACAGTCGTAACGCGCAAAATCTCTTTTACACTTTTAAAGAAACGTGTAACACAGCATACACATGTTTTTTTGTTTTTTTATGATCGCTCCCTTCAAAATGCCATTACAGTCAAATTCAGGCTGTTTTACTTCTTAATCCCATTACAGGCCTCATGACAGGTAATATGAGAGGGATCTAAAGGAAGGACAGCGGGGAAGGTAATATTCTGATAAACTGGTCCATTTGTATAATAACACTGGCAGGAGTGGCAACACTGGAGGTAATAATTCATCTGGGCATCATGTCAACTTTGGACCGAGCAGTCTGAGCTTAAACAAGGGGGGAAACTAACGATGAAATATAATTTCTAAAAAATTTAAAGGCATTTTGAGATGAGATTAAATGTCAATTGTTCACTTTGCAGTCACTGATGTATTAACTTTAAAATAAAGCCAAGTAAAGCAATGAAAATGATGATTATTGGAGACATAACCTGGTAAATTAAAAAGAAAAGATTAAAGGGCTAAATAAATTTAAAAAAAAGAGACAATGGGGAAGAAGCAGTGGCACGGGCGTGCTGGAAAAGAGGCTCGGCAGTCAGCTCCACATGATTATACAACAGGATCGATGGACTATTATGCCACTGCAGTTATTATGCAGAATCATACAGTGAGAAGACGCCGTTGCATTTCTGCACTCGCCTCAGGGCCAATGATCACAGAAAAGCAATCGGGACTCGTAGACCCAAAACTCCAAATGAAGGGAGTGAATATTAGACCGGACAAAGAGACGTTATCAGCGGGAGAATAAGGACACCGGCCTCGATCAGTCGGCCTCTTTGCACACGTGTGTCTGCACATCCTCGCGCTCACGCCAGAAACCGTCTCTACTCTTTCTATTCAACTACCAGCAGCCCGAGGACAGAAAGAAGAGAGGCGGCGGGGAAACACTGGTGTCAGGTGAAAAATGTGTCCTCCGCTTGTCAGCCTTTTTAGGAACGAAGTACTGAATAATAGCTTTGTTAAGGACACCGGCCACCGTGCAGGTTTAGGTTTATATAATGTTTTTTTTTTGGAAGAAAAGTGCATCATGGATGCTTTTGATGTACAGAAAACCACAGTCATCGTGTTTTCCCCTGTGAGTGAGCAGGGCAGGACAGTGATGATCCTTCGCTTTCAGCTTTTGCTGGTGTTTTGTTTTTTTTATCTTTTTTTTCCTTTTTGGGAAAAGAGTCTGTAACACGTCGCACATTCTGGTGGTCTATTCATGGATTCTATTCATCTCCGGCTACAAATCCGCAAGGCCCCAGTGGCCTGGCTGTCAAATCAACGGCATTTGTGCTTAAAATGGAGTTTCCTCCTATGTTAACAATCTGATCAGAAGCGCCATCACACGCTGCTCTTTCATGTCTGGGGCACTATTAAAACGCAGATTTGGCCGAGCAGGTATCCCAAATGCCCGCCCCGACAACCAGCCAGTGAGAGCTGCCTTGCGACGGAGGACACGGTCGCGTGTCTTCTGAGGGCTACCGAGCCAAATGTGCGCCGAGCCCAGAGGCGGCCCATGGGAGATCAAAACCGGATCAAAAGGCTATTTTTCTTCAGACGGGGCCGTATCCTCTGCTCACGCCGCGTGCCGCGTCTCTCCCCCCCACCCCACCCCACCCCACCCCACCCCCCCCACCCCATTGATGCTGCTGCTGAGTAGGGGCAAGGAAACTGCCGGGGAAGAAAGCTTCAACATGAAACCATAAAGGGGTGGCGGGGGGTTAGAGGGGGAGGTTGTTGCTTGTAATCACTAGCCCTTCCACACAGGAAGCCGGAAAATATAACAGACACCGATAAAGACCCTCTCTCCATGAAATAGTTGAACCTGCTAAAATGTGTAAACGCATAGACTGATTAAGGCTGGACAACGACTTGGTGAAGATAAAAATGGGTCACTGCATAGGGCCGCAATAGAATATTTTACAGTCATTTCAAATTTGAGATTTCACCTCAATTTATGAAACAGATTACAACTTCACCCCACATTGAACGTTTATGGGTAAAGCTTTACCAAGAAAATGCCAGTCGACCGTGCTCGTGCCAACAGGCTAAAGTCATTTTGTCAATTTTAATCAAACTATAAATGGGGACTTGATGCGGCTGAATATCACGTTAACTCGGGAATGGGGTGGCGGTACGTTCTGTTGGTCCAAATGTGTGCCTACAATCGGAAATTACAATCCGTCACAAAGCTGTGTCCTGGTGGACGCTTTCCCACAAAGCAACCATTTTGGCTGCCGGTGTTGTGTGTTCACTGGCCAGTTGACCACAGCCCAGTGATCTCAACTGGCGAATCCATTTACATCTGATTAAGACCGGGTGTCTGCCCAGTTTCGGGAACCTGTGAACATGCGGACCAGCTGTCCTTGCAGGGCAACAGCCCCTCGGTGGGCAACACTAAAAGCTTAGCCACTCATGGAGCACGGTCCCCTTCATCCTGACATACCTGGGCCAAAGGGGTTTCTTCCCATTAAAAGTCATTTGGAAGAAATGACAAGAACTCGCCTACCGTGTCTGTCAATTTGTTCCTCCTTTGCCTGACCCTCTTTTGTGTGCGGAAATTAAATTCCTAAATTAAACTCGGTGACGTGCCTCCAGCAGAGCTCCCTTTGCTCGGGAAAACAACAAGAGCAAGGCACCTCAAGCCTTATCTATTCTTCACTGAATACAAAACACCCCTGCCATCTCCGCACCTGTGTCGCTGCCTCGAGCAGCTCGAGTCTGTTCTCCAAATGAATCGGAGGCTCAATTATTCTCGGGACCGATGAAACGGTGTTTTTGGGGGATTTTGAAGTGGAGTGTCCAATCATCTTTTGGCTGAGCGGATTTTGAAATGCATCGCGACCCGGCCGCAGCCGCGCTCATGTTGGCTGCACGGATCGCTCGCGGCGACCCCATTGATCCGGTACCAAAAAAGCCCATAACGGTTTGTTTTGAAAGGAAAGGATTATTAAAACGCGTTCATTAAGCTGATGCTTTTATCAGGCGACCGGGCAATATCGGAATAATGTTAAATCCCTACATCCACACACGGCGGGGGGGGGGGAATCCCTACATCCACACACGGCGGGGGGGGGGGGGGGGGGGGGGGGGGGAGCCGCGTTGAGGACAGCAGAAACTAAGGGTGGAGGGAGAATCGGCGCACAACGAGTTAAGACTTTAGCGGCATCTAACCTTGACAGCTGTGGAGAGAATAAAACTGCACCATGCAAAGCATTCCCCTGAGCCTCTTTTACCTAGCTCTGCCGTGGAGCTCCAGCTTCTTTAAGATGCAAGCCCAGCGTATTGACGCGCCCATCGCGCCCGTAAGACCCACTGGATTAGCCGGCCTTTTGAGCCGCGCCTCCCTCTGCGAACCCTGCACTCAGCATACACTGTAATGAGGGCTTTAGGCTGGACCTCTGCTGAGGTAAACACTCCAAAAAAAAACTGCGCTCGTCATGCCCATTGATTTTTATCAACTAATACGCCTACTATGTGGGCTAGTTACAGATGAAGCAGTGATTTGGATTTTTTTTTTTCCCCTCCTCTTCCTTCACAATGCATGTTGGTACTTCAGTCACAGACCCCTTCTGCGTGTCCCCTCGGCAATGATGGAGCTGAATGGGATGAAAAGGGAGTCTTAAGGGCAGCGCAAAAGGGAAGACGGAGAATGTTTAGAAGAGAGACACGGAGAGGGAGAGAAAGAGGGAGGGAGATGAAAGGTGAATGGAGATAATGGTGTTTCCTGGTGCACAGAATTGCGACGGACTGGGTGGAACGGCTTAGATCAATGGTTGCAATTGTGCGGGTTCGTGGGCGTGTTTAGGATTGTTCGTTTTTTTTTTTTTTTTCCTTCTGTGCTGTGAATAAAACCAATAGGCTGTCGTTAATGGCGTGAAAAATGGCATCCATCGAGGTGCACGAGCAGCCTCCAAGAATAGCTACATCTCATGGTGTCAAAGGATGCCGTACGCAGAGCTCCCTCTCCATTAGGACATCAGACCACCGTCTCCGTGGAGGCGCGTGGTCACCGCTGCCGCCCGATGCATACGAGGCACGCCGAGAAAGGCCGCCGTCGGATTTCGCCATCGCTGCCGTTGTCACTGCGAAAGTTGTCAGAGCCGCGTGGGCCAACACACTCGCCCGCGTGGCAGCGTAATCCTATGATCTTTGCGACTGGGTTACACTGAGGAATCATAAGGAGGCTTTTTCGTCCTTCCTCTTATTTTTAGCCGGAGTCTGCGATGCACCGTAAATCAACCCGGTTTCAAATGTTATTGTAATGCCGCAGAAAGAGCCGAACTGAGATGTCATTCAGCTTCAGCAGCCGCAGCATACCCAAGCCCTGGAAGAACTATGAAAATATAATAAAAAGCTTTTTTGCAAAGCCTTACTGCACATGTGGCGTGCCCAGCCTGATATGCACCGCTCACAGATGGCACACAAATGGATTCTTGTGGCTGGGGTGTCTGGTAGTTTGTTCAGCGTGGTGACAGAAGTTGCTAAAAAGCCAGTGACAAGTTATAACAGTGTGACTCACTACTCTGGGTCTAATAAAGGCATGGCGTCGGTAATAGCGGGGAGGAACATCGAGGAGAGGCAAGACAAATGCAGCCTAATTAAAAAGGAGTAGAACGTCAAAACAAGAATAAATCACACGTAGACCGACTGCGCATTTATGATAATATAGAACTGCAATTCTATTTCAATTGTTAACAGCTCTTTGGTTTCCTCCTCTCACTAGATTTATCATCCTTGTGAATAATGGAACGAGCTTCTGTTTCTTGGCTTACTAATTAATATTAGCACGTGAAAGGGTGCTAAAACTTGTTTGTTGCACTTTGTGTGGTGGAAATGCTCATTCAAGAATCGTTTTCCTTGTGGAATGCAGGTGTCAGTAATTTGTCCTAAATAAGCCACCGTTAAAAACGGGTGCGAGCAGTTTGACGCGTTAAATGCATGCGCCATTCATTACGAGGTCTTTGGGTTGAATTTATGAGGAAGGGCATGTCATTGAAAGGTTTCCGTTTTGTTGATGTTTTAGAAAATGTGCAGTGAAGAAGGCACGCCTCCTATAACAAAGCACTTTAGTGCCGAGTTCTGATCTTATCATCTCCGGAAACAAAAAGTCAAACGATTCTATAAGGAAGCTGTTAGGGTTATACATTAGCATAGAAGTGTATTTCCCCAGGCGTGATTTCTTCGTGTAGTGGCCAAACAACACACACACACACACACACGGGAGGATTGTGCCGTCTTCATTTAGACTCGCTTTATCGATTCATCATGGACTCAGGACTGCAAAACTGCAAATTAAAACTCTTCTCGACATGGCAAAATCTTTTCCAATGATGTAAGCTTCATGCCGACGCACTATCAGTCATGTCTTTAGAGATTTGGGGTCACAACGGAGAGACGTGATAGATTGCAGGCTACCGCCTGACTGCTCGGCCTTTGCGTGACATCGCCGGCAAGGAAACGCACACAGCTGAATCCCAGATACGGCGCCACTTTGCAACACCAACACATTCAATCCTCTTTCAAATTCCCCACGTTTACATCCGTGGGCGGCTTTATCTCTTTGCTCAACGTCACGTCAGAAGTGCGGTGAAGCGTCCCCCGATGCAGCGTTGGCTGCCATCCACACCGATAGACTACGCAAGATAAAACGATTGATTTTTGCATCCGATGTCTATTGATCATTTGTCAATCGTCAACACCCAATTCCTTGCGAGACATTCTATAATCAGGCCGATGTGGGTTCTGAACCTGGCATTAGACTTCCAAAATATCAGCCCAGCTGCATTATGAAAATACAGCACGGATAGGAAAAAAACTAGAAACATTGTGTTCTCAACTTGGATATATTGCAGAACATATACCCATGCGTATATTGTCTGTATACAGCTTGGTCGAATTTTGCATTCATTTTTCTAATTGCAGGATTACCCGGGCGACCATGGGCTAATACAGAGCACAGTGCACCTTGCCATTAGAGCAACAGAAGTCTAGAAATGCCACAACATTACATTATTTTAGTGGGATGTGCTCCTAAGCCACCTAATTAATGCCAACGAGGCAGAGATCCATTTAACATTTAAATGTCATTAATTAGTTCACTTTGTGAGGAGCTTGTCTGTCTGAATATCTAACTAGGGTGTCTGAGCTTGGCCCAGTGCGCCATTACTAATCTGCGTTGTCGACCTGAGTCGGACCCGTCTTATGAAATGATGGCGTGTATTTATTTATTTCGTTTTTCACTCACTGCACAAGGGAACATTTGAATTTCAAAACACACTGAGACGGGTAGAGTCCACAAAGTTGTTAACATAATGCAATATTTTTTTGGTCGCAATATCATTGTCATAACTCATAAATAGACACTAATAATACACTCCGATGGCCAGGTAGCGAGGTTTTGTTTAGAAAGTTGGTGTGCTGGTGTCACATTTCATCAGGGAGAGAATCCAACAAAAGGCTTTATGTTCAACGTGGGCAAGTGGTGTGCCAGCAAGTGTCGGTGGAGCAGGTGTTAAGGCTGCGGGTGGAAAAAGTTGGCCATGGTAATGAGTTATTTGTCTTGTGAGGATTCAGCTGACTTTTAAAGGCAGAAAATCTGTTCACCCCCCCCCCCCACGCCAATAATAAGCAGCCTTTGCAATAATGACATATTTGTACATCTTTCACCTCAATCGATGAGATTCGATTGAAAGCGACAACGTGTCTTTTTTACACAATTACCACAAAGTGAAACAACAGAAAGCCCTTTTAAACCCAGTCCTTTATGTTTCTGTATGGTTCCCCTGTGTCTCTTTCCATCATCACTTGCGCTGGCACCTCACACCCCGCCAGTGGCACGGCATGGATGGCTGCCACCACTGTCGCTGTCAATCGCATGACAACGCACCATCTAATGCGGGTCAAGGAAAGCTGAAGGAGGCACAGCGGAGAGGAAGGGCTAATTATTCACACACACACACACACACACACGCACGCACACACTGCTAAGAGCAAACAGGGACAGAATGTGTCAACAAACTGTTTGGGTGATTAATACTTTTTGTCATCTGCTCAGTCTACTGTGCAGTTGGTAGTTGACATGATGAAGCCTGAGCTGTGGACCTTTATGCAAAGTATTCGATACGGAGAGGTCTGAGAAAGTGAAGAATATAGTGAGCCATTTTGGTCTTCGGTTATCCGAATGTCCAATACATTAACTGGGAATGGGAGTGGGGCTTGATGTGCTGCGGCAGATTGTGTGCTACAGGAGAACAATTCTAATTATGATCACGTACAAAAAAAGAAATAATAACAATCCATTCACTCATTGACTTGGCTGATGAACATGCATTAACAAATTCCCAGGATTTTCAGCATTATGCTTTGCCAAAACATTTCCTTCTAAACGGTACCTATGCACATTTCGAGAAAAAACAAATATGCTCAGTTCAATATCCTCTGCCATCATAAGTATGCACACGCTGACTCGTGGCTGCTTATATTGTTGAGCTCCAGTGAACACAGACGCCTGTGAGGCTATTTCGGCTGGCATATGGCTGCATGTATCAACATCCAAAGGAATTGTCATAAATGTATACCAAAGGTAACAACAGTGTTATATAAGATGTATATCATCACATGTGATCAGGAAGAGAATTGGCTGTGACATGCATGGTTGATTTAATTCAAAACAACAAAAGGAAAAGGTTAATTAGCTCTATGGAGATCTAATAAGGCTATTTGTATTTATAGTATTTTAAAATATGGCATCTATTATGGCTTCTTTATATAAACTAAACATGTCGGAGCATAAAAAGAAATGCTGTTTTAGCGTAACGTCGAGATGAGAGAAGAAGGATCCTTCAGTTAACACATTAAAATGAGTTTATATCTAAATGCAATTAAATTTGTGGCAGCAATTAGTCAATTAATTTATTACTCGGTGAACAGGAAATCCATCTGCATTTTTAATGATCATTTAACAGCCGATAACGTCAACGATTTAAGATTTCAAATGTTGCATGAATGAGCGCCTCCTCGAAAAACGTTATCACTGTGCAAGAGGACTTACAGGTTGCATTAGAACCAACAAAATCAAGGTTAATCGAAAGGACAATATTTCAACCTCTAGTTAAAACAACACTTCCAGCTCAATTGCGCGATGGATTTTTTCCCCCCAATCAAACCTAAAGATCAACCCGATAAAGCAATTTTAGTGAGAAGGTTGCAAGCTTTAATGAATAGGGTCCAATCAACATGCTGGGCGTGGACAGGAATGAATATAATTTGATTGACGGATTTAAAGCACTGCTTCCGTCATCCTCCCTGACCTGCATAGAAAAATCCACTGTTCAGTGAACTCTACTATAAAGAGTTGGCCTCAAAACGGCGACCTTCTGGTGGGATGAGCATCTCCACAATCACCCGTCCACCTCTCCCCAGTCCTTGCTACGTCGTATTTGACGTGAACCAACCGCGGCCACGTCCAGGGAATCCATTCCACAGGACGAACCGGTGTTTGTCCATACCGACATACAGTATATTCACTCCAGCAGAGCAGCAAAATCCATATTTACATGCTGCGAGGAAGTCAAGAGTCTGACAAGTAAAGCCTCTCCGCTGTCCTCGATTCAACTATGACTCACGGTTTTGGGGCTCACAGCGAGTGAGCGCAGATAGTTCAGTGGAAGAGAGGCGCTTCGTATAGATACTGAGATGAACATCCATATTTTTACAAATCCATTCTGTCCATGTACATTTATGTTGCTTATGCAAAAAAAGATCCGACAGAGGTTTACTACCAGGCCGTTGTGTATGTGTAACTATGGGGAATAATTGACCCCGTGTTTAGAGGCTGTCCTTGTTTGGCTTCGAAGCCACGGACGTGGATTAGTAGACGGAGGGGAGGAGCCACGAAGCAGAATGAGTCTGCAACGACGACCTCCGCACTGCCCCTCAAGGTCACCGCTGGAATTTAAACTCCTAGAATCAGCTGATCGGGTCGGCGGCGAGGGCAGCTTGATGGAGTGCTCCGCCCGTGCACCGTCAGGACTTTCGCTCAGGTGAGGGTGAAGACACACACGGGGGTCGTCCATTGTTGGGCTTAAGCGGGGATATTTATGTCAGCACAAAACAAATAGGACAAGAGCACACGGCTCAGGAGGGGCACCCGGTGTCCGTCACGGAGTGCGTACGTGTCCGCCTGTTGGGAAAATGTGTCGAGAGCAGCGAGGGGCAAAAAGGGAGAGAGAGGGGGAGGAAAAAGGAGAGTGACAGAGAAAGGAGAAAGGACAGACAGACAGAGAGAAGGCTCATCTCTTGGCCTGCAGACAACAGTTCTTTTTCAGAGCCGGGGCTGTGTGTCCCAGGGCAGGGAGGGAGGAGTGTTGAGCCACAGGGTCAGCAGCTCATCCCCCAGTTCCATGACTGGAAGTTAGATTCAGATTGTTCGCGACAAATAAATAGATAAATAAATCATCATCATCATCATCATCATCATCATCATCATCATCATCATATATAATATAAACACCTGTCATTCCAGCATATGCACGCGGAGCTGGCGAGCACGTCTGTTAGCCCAAGCATATGTGTGAAGGTTCACAAAGATTTCCGCTTATCCATCTGCGCGTTTGAATGATTTTTCTTTCGGGACTCGTCTCTTTCTGACTGATACAGGAATTTCACACGTCCTTTGAATCTCAGAGAAACATCACAGCCGTCTGTCTTGCATCAGCATTGCTTTGCGGAGTCATTTGTAACAACCGAAAAAACAGCTTTGGTCTACATTTCGGCATTGACATTTGCTATAACCTAAATGTAGGAGATATTAAATGGGCTGCGACTAGCTAAATTTGTTGTGGCACGTACTTCTAAAAGGAGTTCATATTTTCAGTGAAGCTTTATGTCTAAATTATGAAACAAAGAGGGGGGGGGGGGGGGCACAAGAGCAAAGTGAACATCAGAAAAATAAAAAATAAAATGTTCACACAGCAATCTGGAGAGTCTCTTGCTCGCTTGAGGTGATGTACTGAATTTTCCGTTTATACAGAATATCAGGCCAGAACATAATGTGGGGCAACATCACTCAGAAATGTAATCTAATGTAATATCGGTCAGGATGAGAAAAATATTTTTATGTGATAGAGGGCTAAAGGTGCCACGCACAATAAAGACACCTTTTTTTTCCCCCCCCAAGAAAGTACAAAAACTAAATTAGTATTCATTGGATTCTAATTTAAAACCACAAGAGCATTTTAAAAGAGCACCTTTGGGGGGTGGGGGTTATTTCAAAGTAAATATTTCTACATGGAAAATTAGCTTACAAAATGGAAAAACATGTCGCTGTGACTTTAAGGCGTTTTTCACGGAGCTGCAAGAGTGCTAAATTAAATACAAACACTGTGATACAGTTTAAAAAAACAACAAAAAGAAACGGAATAGTAACGCTCTACTTTTTTGTTAGTTTCAATCGTTATATGTAAAGATGTATACGTGTCTTAAAGCACTCCCTACCCCTTTGCTGCCCACATTAAGGGCAAGGGCAACTTAGTAATACTCGTTAATTATGAATATTAACGTTCACGACAATATGTACGAAGACAATTATTGAACAATAAAACAAATGTGCAGCATTCCTGGCCTTTGTGGAAACCGTGCGCCGTGAGATAGAACGGCACATGTTAAATGAAAACCTAATTTCCCTACTTGGCTCAGATCAATGCACCGTTTCTCTCCCTTTGAGAGAAAGACTCAAAAAGCTTTGTATCAACGTCCGGGTTGCCATTGTGATGCTCCACTTTGATTCTCAGAAAAAAGAAAAAAAAAAAGAAAAAAAGGATCTTAACTTTGCAGAGCTTAATTTCTTCGCTAATGCTGATCCTATTGACTGTTTTATAACTTCAGACAAAGTGTGGAAAAGGGGACTCTATAAGGAAAGATAAATCTCTTTTGACTTTTTAGGTGCTACTTTTTTGGCGTTGTACTCCGGGAAATGGTGTCCTCATCAAGGAAGTCGTGTGGCTCCCCAGGAATGAGATAAATAAACGAGCAAGGGAACCTAGAGTGAAAACTTTTTCTTAGTATCCTACTTGGACACACGCAGGAGACGGCATGAACTCTGAACAAAACTGCCATGTAAAATCTCACACCAAGCTGTCCGACTCACATAATTGATTCCTGCAGTTAAAAGGCAACAAAGTGCGACACCTACGTGTGATGATTTACTGGCCCACCGGCCCTGTTGAGCTGACCTCTGACCTGGTAACAATAACCCATCCCGAGTGATCCGATCACAAGAAGCCAGCTTTATCATGCAGACCACCGATCTGAGGTGGTCTGGGACGCATGTGGCCAACGGCCGCATTCATGCAGAAGCTGGACCACAAATGCATCCGGCCCATAATAGAGGACCACCTACTCTATTTCCATCTTCTGACCCCAAACAATCACAATGGTTCCGATCCATACGTTTTTGTCGGCCAAATTATGCATCCCCTTCTAAAGCACACACACACACACCAACAGACACAAAAATACAAATGAGTTTCCTGTCAAACACCCACAGTGTGCGTAGCATAGCCCATAGATGTATTTGCCCCTAGAGTGAGGTCAGGCACATTCGTATCTTGAGGCAGTGAAACGCAACTGTGCTTTTATCGACCAAAAAACGCGGTCTGAACTCGGCGGCACCGCATTTCAATGTTATTTTAGGGGTGCATTATCAAAATTGCAAAATGCACCTACGTGAGCGGGCACGCAAGGTGCGAACACTCTACTTGTTACGCACAAATGGATTTGGAAATGGATTGGACACATCCAAAATGCACTTGTGCTATGCACTTGACGCCATGCACTTATTGATAATTAAATAGGGGAGCCATTAGCTCTCCCTCCGTCTAATTGCGCAGACGTAGCGTCCTCGGCGGGGTAAACTGCTCTGAAGCCAAATTCTGCAGGAGAGCTACAGCGGAGGCTTGACGCTCTGCAATTCGTTCCGACGGTCCCCCGCCGGCTTGATCAAGGCTGACTGTGGCCCCCACGCGCCGCAGGTAGAACGGGCCCCGACGCCACGGGGCTCCGGGGAGGTCGGCCGCGGGGCGGAAGAGCGGAGAAAAGCTCGGGAAACATTTAGTCTCAACATTTGAGTCTGGCTAAAACCGTTGGTGGTCAGGCAATTAGATAAACGCAGTGCCAAACAGAGCCTCACGCTGTTCTCGGCCCACTCCTGCCCCTCTGCCTCAGCCCTATACATATGTATGATTGTAAGCCCAGGAAGACTGCAGAAAACTCTACTCATACTTTATGCATAGAGAATGTATAGTGTTCACACCCTGATGTGTTTTAGTCTCAAGGAAACGGAAGCCGCGATGAGCAATTAGATAAACGCAGTGCCAAACAGAGCCTCACGCTGTTCTCGGCCCACTCCTGCCCCTCTGCCTCAGCCCTATACATATGTATGATTGTAAGCCCAGGAAGACTGCAGAAAACTCTACTCATACTTTATGCATAGAGAATGTATAGTGTTCACACCCTGATGTGTTTTAGTCTCAAGGAAACGGAAGCTGCGATGAGTTTGGTTTTCAAACGCTTCGGTCTAAGTAACAAATATAAATATATATGAACCTTGTTGCAGGGCCAAATTAAAAAAAAAAAAAAAACAGCTTTTTTTTTTGCAACATGTAGTGCATCAAAACCACTGCTGTGTCCCCAGCTTTGCACACCAAGATCCGATGCAGCCAAAAAACAACAAATAATGAAATAAATAGAATTTCAGCGCCGCAATGTCAGTCTAGCATTACGGCGAGGTGTGCGGAGAATACCAGCTCCATTATTTTACAGTGACTGGCTTCGGATCCTCCCGACGCTAAATTGAATTTTATTTTATGCTCATGTTAATCTCTCAGTGCTCGTGTCCTTTATCTTGCATTGGCAAATGAAATTGTGTCAGATAATTTCAGACAAATGTCTTGTTTCTAGTGAGAAAAAGGAGAGCAAGGGAAGCCAAAATGTTGGTCTCCTCGGGTATCATTGTTTTGGAGGGGCATCCAGCCATTAAGGGCGAACACTGGCACGGCCAACGACATCGTCACTCTGCCCACCCGCCCACTTCTCGTCCTCCTTTCACGCCACATTGTCAAAATAACTGTCAGAAGTGTTTCGTGCCTCTGAACCGCCGGAGAAATGGCCGGGCTTTGTGGGCGGCGCCGCGCGCTCCCAATAAGGAGGACAATGAAGAGAGAGACAATCTGGCATAGCGGTTCAATTTCAAAATAGAATGTATGCGATGAAAGGTGCACCGCAGCGAGCTCTTAATAGTGAGACTCCATTTCGTTGAAGGATTTCTCCGACGTCAAACCCGCCTCAAACTTCTGCCACGGCCACCGGGCTGTGTTTCCATCCATTTCTCTGCTCCATTGGATTTCCGTCCCCCATCTGCTATGGCTGTATTTAGCGTCGATGATTTTTTGTTCGATGAGAATGAAGTAGAAGAAAAAAAATAAAAAATAGGCCATCGGATTCTCTTAATTTACTGCACGCAGTCTGCCCCTGTCATTTAATTAATAAATGTGCACTATTCCCCCCCCCCCCACCACCTTTCTCGCTCCCACCAAAGCCATCCATTTATTTCTACTTTCATTACTCGGAGCGGAACGGTGAGTTTTGTGACATCAGTGCCGGGTATCTGGAGGCTAATGAATTGGGTGGACCGCGCTGATTGCCTGAGCATCTGCTTTACCATCAGAGGACACAGAGGTGACATGCTCAGAGTGACAATGGAGGCACAAAAAGCCAGAGCCACGTTCACATATTATGAACTCGCCACATTAGTGGCTTTTTTTTATTTCCTTCCCAATTTATTCCTTCACTACAGGCCAGCTGTTGATTGTATAGCTTTATCCGGGAGCCGTTTTAACTCGGCACAAGAGCACTCTTGTGGTGCGTGTTTGCTTCCATGTTTATTCATACCGCCCGATAAAAGTGCTTCTTTAATGTCGAGCAGCGTGGGGGAATAAGTATTTCTTAATGTGTCATCTCTGAGGTTGATCCCTGAAGTACAGTAGCGAGACCGCAAGTGTGAGCCTAAAGCGTCCCGTCAGCACCGATGAGGCATGTCATTAGAAACACCCAATCAAGGCCAGACTCCGGAGGCTCGACTACCAGAATTGTGGCTAGAGATTAAAAGGAAAAAGAAACACAATCATTAGTCCCGCAGCAGGTCACAGAGCGGTTCGTGTCTGGTCAGCTAGATTCTTTGGGTGTTGGGAGGGTGAGTCAATTTCCTTAATATTTTTTTCTGTTTTTTTTTTTTTTTATTGGTTAAATTTAGACCGGTGTCCTTGGCTGCAGATAGAATATTAATCAGGCCAGTGCGAAAAGAGACGGAGCGGCAAGAGACTCTGCTCCAGTGTGCCCCCCCCCCCTCTCTGCTGCATTAAAGCTTCCAGGCTGTTAGGACCCCCGCACTGCTGGAGTAACCCCGACCCATACGTTAAACCTTCACCCGGAGACATATCGACCACCTCGCACACAATTGGGAGCAGCATTAGTAACACCAAAGGCTTTTTAGTGACTCATTATGGTCACCTAATGGGACGTTTATTTTCACCAGTGAACTATCCAAATAAAGCGCGACCCATTAAATGAATATTTCATATGCATTTTGATGGGACCTGTCAGAGCCTCTGCAAATATAACTGGTTATTCATTGCCCCTGCTCCGGCACCTCTGATTTCCCCACCATTTTGCCTTGGATATAATGAATACTTTCGTCACTTGTTTGACTATATAAATTATTGAGCAGGTACAGTAGGCATACATCATTTACGAGGTGGAGTTGCAGATGGCAAGATCAGCCTTTTTGCGTTTCTCAATCGATCATTTCTCCGAATATAGGCTGTGCTACCGCAAAATTACGTTTTCCAATTTTACTCAATTATAAGACAGACTCAACGTTTGGTGTAATGGTTGCCCGACTTGTCAATCAAACAAAACAGGTTACCCAGTTCGATTTTTTTAATACCATGCAGGATAACGCTTATTATTCATAACCTAAGTGCTGTCAAAGGAAGCCTTACTTACGAGGCCACATGTCCGAGGGACTTTTACTGCTCAGTTTTTGACCAGCATTTCTGCTCAGCATCGATGACGCGACTGCCCCGGAGACTGACGGAAAAAGCTGGTGCAACATTTGCGCCTGCCGCGAACCACCACCTCGCTCTCCCCTTTTTTTGTTCTTTCCCCCCCCCCCCCCTCTGCTGAAAATGGGAGCAGATGCAAACGTGAATCCACTAAGCAGAGCAGCACTGACATACGAAAGAAGCTGTAACCAGGACACACTGGGTGCATATCTAGAGCAATGTACATATTTTAGCGTGCCACGTCGCGTCATTCCAGGTCAACGCGGATAACGCCGCTAGCGTTGCACTGTTTAAACTCCAGGTTTCAGGGGACGCCGATGTAAAAGGACTGCAGTGACATGCCAAGTATGATATAGCCGTGCTATCCAGAGATGGGGTCCCGGCTTTTGGCTCTTAGTCCTTGAACTCCCCCGGAGTCAACAGAGACACTCCAGTGCAGGTCTACTGTAGACATGTCAGCACGACACTCGTTTTGGCCTTGGGGAGAGCGAGAGAGGGGTTGTGAAGGTTGGAATTAGGGTGAGACGAAGGAGCTACAGACAGAGAGGGAGGGAGTTTCAGGGTGCTTCATCATCTCCGGTGACAACTGCACACGGAGGCGAGCAGAGTACATGTCCATTTACAATCTGCAGCCTTATCCAGCCGGCTGCCAGCTCGCGGTCACCTCGCAGACGTCTGGCCAAGCCCATCTATTAACCCAGAACAGCTGGCCCCTCTCCAGCCTGAACGACTACGCTTTTAATTGTGTGCGGGGGAAGGTGTCTGTGGGGGGACCGCTACCAACGCATTTACATTTTGATCGCTTCCAAAGTCTCTGGCTTCCCATGGAACCCGGGTTCAGAAGACAACCACGGCAACCACCACGAAAAAAAACCTGCAGTCATTCATTTATTTTGTCAGGAAAGATGTGTGTATTTAACTGTGGCTTAAAAAACATTTTTTAATAACCTTGACCCCCCCCCCCTCCCCCCACGACACACACAAACAACACTGCCGAATCCCGTCGATGCGGCAGAATGCGCCAGCATCTACATAATACAACAAAATTAATTTACCTGTCTCCTGCTGGAGATGAAAACATCAAATGCCGTCGTCTTGAACACAGCGTAATCATCTAGGATTTATGCTTCTGGCTTGTACTGAAATTAATTGTGCGTGGAGCGGGGGGGGGGTCATGGAAGTGGATCCTACCATGTCATCGTGCGATTGCACAATGTGAAACTAAATTCCTTGTTTTCCACCATTATGCCCCAGCAAAATCCACACGTCCGCTGTCTTTACGTTGCTGGGCAGAGATATGTTGCGGCATCACATCTAAGCTGAGCTCGTTGCAGCCTGGCATTCACGGGCATGGTATATGCATTCGCCATTGCAGAAACTGCTATGCAAGCCGAGATATGACGAGACTACTACCTTGGGTTTATCCCAAGGCCTTATAGTTGTTTGTTCCTAGACCTGAGTCACAAGGTGAAACGTAATCATAATGTAATGCTCCTCACGTGCACCCCAAAAAAATAACAACACTTCATTTCAAACAAGCAGTGTTAAGCCACAAACAATTCCACTGGTCTTTTTGGTATTTGAAGCGGGAGCGAAACAGAGGCCCTCCGCAGGTGTCAACCGTGCAAGTCCTCCAAATTGAATGGTAAAATCATTGCCATCCAGAGCTTCAAGCAAAAGCTTTTTTTTATTTTAATTTTTTTTCCCCCCCAATTCATCTGACATCCCTGTTTAATAAAACAGCGGTCGGAGAAATTTGTCATCTGACAAGGCCGCAGTCAAACTTTGCAGGCTCATGGTGCAATGTTTTCTCCATCTTGCAGGCTTACTGGAGAGGCAGCGAGGGTTAAAGGTTCGATCCACACAGCTTTGCCGTCAGTCTTTGACACTGTTGTGACGGCCTTGTAAACTTGCAATATACAGTTTTGAAGACGGGCTGTGTCATAGCGCGTACGCAGGTCAGGGCATATTTCTTGACATCCCCCGCGAAAGACAATCTTAAAGAAAGTTAAGCCGGTGCCGCAGCGGCAGGGGCCCATTACAAGAAGAGAGGTCGAGTCATGGAGAAGGCACGCCGAGCGTGGACATTAAACAGTGTGCCACGTTCGCGCACACGCCCAGAAAAGAAAGGGGAGGGGTCGGCAGTAAACCCTTTAAATCCATTTGGTTTTCCCAGACATGGAGGGAGAACGGAACTGACAATAGCTCGAGGGGGCCAGTGCTCCACGGAGTGAATACCAGAGCGGAGGAGAGGAAAAATAAATAAAGAATGTGTCACCTAGTGGGAGGAGGCACCGAGGCAGGATCTGTCAGAACTCTGCTGCTGTCTGCAGATTAGATCTGGGGCTATTTAAAGAGGGAGAGCGCGCCAAATCACCACCTCCCCCCCTCTCCCCCCCCCGCGCGCCCGATGCCAGTGTCCACACTTCACCCATCGCCACATTGACATCATTGGCAGCCGTCCCCTTGTGACAAATAAATATGAAGCATTAATTGATGTCACACAACAGAGGGCTGAGGAGAGGGGGCCATTTCCACTTCATTCCCATGACTGACTCACCGTCACGTTGCCCACTCTGTGCATCTGTGCCGTTTCACCGTACAAAAAGCCAAGGTCACACAGGAGGGACTTTGTCTGATGATGTCAGAGATGCATTCAGAGCTGCCGCACCACGTTTTAAGGCTTATTTGTTGGCCTATAAATAAACCCCTACAGGCTGCCATCACAATAATCACTGTTTTCCATCAGGATCAAAGTAGCGTGAGCCCGTCTGGCAGTCGGACTTATTTGTGCGCGGCTCGTAAGGGAGTGTGTGTTTTATTTGAGTGTGGGGGGGGGAGAAGAAAAAAAAAGAGCTTGTGATTGATGCATGTGTTTGCATGGGTGCGTGAGTATCTGCCAGGGGGTAGGAGGCCAACTGTGCGTATGGGAGTGTGTGTGCTTGTTGGTTGTGGGCACATAGCGAGTACGTGTGTTCTTGCCCGGAGTGCGTGTTGTTTGGGAGAGTTTTCTGTCCTCCCACACTAGATGGATTAGCCGGAACACAGTTGGCGAGAAGCGTGTGTTTGGTCACATCACTCCGACTGTCGGTGGCGCCTCGGTTTGTAAAGTAAAGTTAGCGCGACCATGTTTGTCTCCCAAACGGGAGCCAAGGATGACGAAGCCATGTGCACGAGCAAACCGCAAGCCCCCATTTACCCCGCGATATCTGCTCCCTCTCCCTCTGCTGCAGTCCAGCCAGCAGCTACTGAGTCACTCTCCACCAGTCGGTTATCGCTCCATCCAGCCTTCAGATTTCACCACTCCTATTGGTGTCATCCATCAAAGCTCGGCTGCCAGGGAGAGCAAAGGGAGGGGGGGGGGGGACAGACGGACCCTGAAAGTTGTCGAAACGGCGGCCAGCTAAGGATTTGCACTTGTACGCTGGCGCTGCGTTTACGCGTCGGAGGCAGAGTCCTTGGGTTATTAATGCGGCTCTTTTTCAAATGATTCCAGGAAACTTGTAGAACGGTGTGTGAAAAGCGGGGCGTTTGTTTGCCAAGGTGCCTTTGTTCGCGCCGGGGACAGCGTCATTAAAACTTGACAAGAGGCTCCGGAGTGGGTTTGCAGGAGGCCAATAGCTGGCAGGCCAGGAGTATAGAGGCAAGGTTCACCGAGAAACGCAGGGAAAGAAAAAGGAGGAAGGGTGGCCCAGGTGCCCGAGATTCTCACAAATGTCCCCTACAGATGGCTCAACCAAGCGTCCGTACTCCACCGCCACTATCTGCTAATTACACGCTGTGCCTAGCGATGCCAACTTTATTGAAAAGATGAACATGCCTTACGTGGAACAATACATCTCCGTTCTCCACGCCTTCCAATTTGTGTCAACAGCACAGTACAATGGGCCCACTATTTATGGACTGGCAATTTAAAGTATGAAAGCGAGAGATGAAGTGAGCGGAGAAAGGGATGGAAAATTGCCTCTCCTGTCCTTCACCTGCACTGTACATTAGTTATTTGTCGGTGGTAATTGGCCCTTTTAATGTTCCTGGAGAATGCAGGTAATGAATCCCACTGTTACGTTTTTTTTTTTTTTTTTTTTTTTT